>WBZZ01004516.1:52500-60000 GCA_019918135.1 Paulinella micropora
ATTGGGGATGGGAAAAACCCAAGGCGCGGAAACATCGATGAACAGAGAACGATACCATGCCGCGAGCCCCGCATTCGATTGGTCGAAGGTGGCAGGTCCATCCGTTGTCCTCGATTTGAGATTTGAGCTCGTTGTATCGGTTGGTCTTGTATGCTCGTGCGTCAAGGATGTTTTCCTCGACCGGGCACGTTAGCTCGATCAGAATACATATCTTGGTAGACAGTGACCAGACAACGATATCGGGGCGGAGGTCAGTGACACAAATGTGGACAGGAAAGGCTTGCTCAGAACCGGTGTATTGGGTTTGGAGTTGCCAATCGTTTGCAGTGTCAAGCAGGGATGGTCGATGAAATGACTGTCCCTTAGGCTTCTGCTCGCCCTCTTTCACAAACATAGACTTTGATTCATTTTGGTCTATAGGGGAGCGTTTGTTATGGCTCTCGATGTGTTTTTGAAGGGGAGCTTCAATAGTGCAGAGCACAGAGTCATGACGCCAGGTATAGCGGCCTTGTTTGAGGGCAACATGGCAACCGGAGAGGATGTGGCATAGATGTGCTTGACCAGAACAGAGGGCACACTTGTTGTTGGGAATGATTCCCCACAGACGTCTAAGCTCGGGGGTAATAACCGAGTTTGTGCTTGCGTTGATGACCCAAGAGATTAAACGGGGATTACGGGTTCCGATGAGGCGAGCCCAGGAGAGGTCGAAGGGGCATGCGTCTTCAAAACGAAGGAAGCACCCTTGCATGGCTTTGTCCATGTCATGCACTGTGGTTGTCTCAAGTATTGTCTCAGCAGCTAATTCTAAAACCCTGTCGTTGCGGTCTGTGATGGAATGTTCTTTTGGGTAGCGACCATGGCCAAGTCCGAGATGATCGGATTGGCCTCGATGTTTGAATTCAAAATCAACTTGTGCCTCAAGCTTTTCGAGCACAGGCTCTGGTTTCCAGATAGTTCGAAATGTTTCGTGTTTCGTCAGGTTCATCACATAAATGGACGAGAGGTGTTTATCTGGGCAGTACTTCAGCATTTGAGCACGGTTGATTTGAAGTCGCTGGTAAAAAGAGACGATGGATTGGAGCTGTAGACCGAATTTCGAGCGTGGGCGGTAAAGGCAAGAGACCAGAGCTCTTTTGTAGATATTGGCCCATTTTTTGAGGAAGCGGGTCGCAATTTTCTCAAGGGTTTTGGCGAAAGATAAGCAGAGGTCATAAGTGAGAAATGGCCAGGCAAGTGACTGGACAGCGTAGTGCTGGTATAGCCACAGTTTCATAAAGCCATTGATCGAGCAGCTATCGATGGCTTGCATAGAAAGAATGAACTTCTTTTGGATTGCTGCACGTTGTTCGTTTTCGCTGAGGTCATGGTAGACAATCCATCCGAGGTCTTTGAAAGGCTTGTCAGCGATGAAGTCAATCGGTTTGCCAGTAATAGTAAGGGCGGGGTCGAAAGGTGGGAACGAGATCGGCAATAATCGTTTGAGACCCTTATGGTCGTCGGCTTTAGTCCAGTATTTGAAAGCAAGGCTTTTGCATTTGGGCGGTTTCGCGGCCATTGTTCTGGACCATGACAGAAATTTGTCAATCATGTTGATGGACGATTGACAGTGTTTCGGGGATCGGCAGTGTAGTTTGAGGTCGTCAGCATAAGCAGCTTCGTGCACGATGACTTCATCTGTTGAGGTCTTATGCTTGAAATGATAACCGTTGTTTTTGGTCAAGGATGATAGGAGGTCAATGAGTAGGTTGAAAACTATGTTGAAAAGGAGAGGAGAAATGCAGCATCCTTGAAAAACGCCAACAGCAAAAACAAAGGGTTCTGATGACCAATCTTTCCCTTCGATTGTGGCTACTAAGAGTTCGTAGTATAAAAAGATTATGCGAGCAAACATAGGGGGCACGTGGTACCACCAGAGAGCGAACTGGATCAAGTTGTGGTTTACGCTTCCAAAAGCGTTTTGTAGGTCAATCCATGCTATGACCAGTTGGCGATAGTGATCTTTTGCATTTCTGATGGTAGCTTTTGTAGTAGCAATGTGCTCGGGGCATCCTGCAACGTTACGGAGGAAACCTTTTTGTTTTGCTCTGTCAAAGTACTTGTTATCTAGCAAAAAACTCTCTAGGCGTTTTGACCACAAAGAGAAAAATACCTTACCCGAGCAGCTTGTCAGAGCAATCGGACGATAGTTTGAGGCCTGAAGTGGATCGCCGTCCTTATGAAGGAGGGAGATAGCAGCTTGGGCCCAGCTATTAGCTACGTCAGTTGTCCAACACTTGACAATGAGTTTGTGTAAGAAAAGTAAAGCGGTGGGAAGTCTCTTGTAAACAAGGTAGCTAATACTATCTCTGCCAGGGGCTGCACCATTACGCTTGGCAAACACAGATCTTTTGGTTTCCAAGAAGGACGGTGGCTTGAGGTCAAAGGGGACAGTTGGTAGAGGTGGGCGATCATTTCAGGTAAGGGCACGTAGGTTTGTTCACGATTAGCGTCTTTGTATAGGTTGGGAAAGTAGGAGTCACAGTTTTCTTTGGATAGGGAGGAAGTGGTTTGGGTTGAGGGGGGATGAAACAGATTTTTGGCAAACTTATGAGGGTTATTTCGGAAGCGTGTATTTGCTTGTCGTTGAGCGGAGCTTAAAGTTGCTTCCTTGAGACGACGGCGGAGGCGGTTACCGGTCTTCAATAATACTCGCCAAGTTTTTTGCAGGCTTTTTGCAACAGCAGCTGGAATTGAACCTGCCCTTTTGAGATCTCGCAGATGTCTCTTTTGGATCAGTTTTTGTTGTCGGTTCTGCGTGAGTTCTGTTTGGAGCCGGATTACGTGGCGGTTTTTTCGTTCATGAGTTTGTTCTTGTGTTTTTGTTTGAGGTACCCGTTGTGATATGAAGTCGTAGAGATATCTTTCAAATTTCGCTACTGCTTCGTCACACGACAAGCGTTTGATGAGAGAGGAGGGGAGGATGAGAGGGAGTGCGGATTGGAGTTCTTCTTCAATGCCTTTCCATTCGCTTGGTGTTGATGGCAATACCAGGCGTTTTCTTCTTTCGGTTGGTTCTTTCGGGGCACTTCTTGTCCGATGGACGAAATGGGAGTATGTCTCGGCGTCAACACAGTGGGTGGAATCCAGGTTGATAATGCCGGGTTGCGACTTGTAGTCCGGATGGACGTGCGCTTTTGGGCTCTTCTTTTCGAGGAGGCCCGAAAGGTCTTCGTAAGGGTGAACATGAGCAAAATCTCCTCCAGGGGGTTCAGGCGGTGCAGAGCACGCACTGGGAGGGTGACGGCGGCCAATCCGGAGGGAATAGCGGTGCGTCGGTAGGTTTTCGCATGTAGTTTTTGTAACTTACGGCTTAACTTAGGGGAAGCAAGCCTCTTTGTTTAAGCCAGGGTTGTCAGCCCAAGAAGAAAAGGAGAAAGGTTTGGTTGCCGCGCTTTATCGCCGCGACGGGGTCACATATGGATGAGATGTCGCAAAGGAATGTAGTCCTTGCAAAGGAACGCAGTTTCACATCAAACAATAATTTGTGTACTGTGCATGTGTCCGGGATGGGAAACACGGGTAGACTGTGTTCTGGAAAAAGAAGAGGAGGAAGGACGTTGAAGAAAAAGGCTATCTATCTATCTATCTATCTATCTATCTATCTATCTATCTATCTATCTATCTATCTATCTATCTATCTATCTATCTATCTATCTATATATCTATCTGTCTGTCTATCTGTCTATCTGTCTATCTGTCTATCTGTCTATCTGTCTATCTATCTATCTATCTATCTATCTATATATCTATCTATCTATCTATCTATCTATCTATCTATCTATCTATCTATCTATCTATCTATCTATCTGTCTGTCTACCTATCTATCTATCTATCTATCTATCTATCTATCTATCTATCTATATATCTATCTATATATCTATCTATATATCATAGATATCTATCTATCTACTATCTATCTATCTATCTATCTATCTATCTATCTATCTATCTATCTTTCTATCTTTCTATCTATCTATCTATCTATCTATCTATCTATCTATCTATCTATCTATCTATCTATATCTATATCTATATCTATATCTATATCTATATCTATATCTATATCTATATCTATCTATCTATCTATCTATCTATCTATCTATCTATCTATCTATCTATCTATATCTATCTATATCTATCTATATCTATCTATCTATCTATCTATCTATCTATCTATCTATCTATCTATCTATCTATCTATCTATCTATCTATCTATCTATCTATCCTATCTATCCTATCTATCTATCTATCTATCTATCTATCTATCTATCTATCTATCTATCTATCTATCTATCTATCTATTTATCTATTTATCTATCTATCTATCTATCTATCTATCTATCTATCTATCTATCTATCTATCTATCTATCTATCTATCTATCTATCTATCTATCTATCTATCTATCTGTCTGTCTGTCTGTCTGTCTGTCTATCTATTTATCTATCTATCTCGTATTGGTGACTGCATTCCATCATAGCCGTCCAGTGTTGCATAGCCCGGGCTAGGTCCCTGCGGGGGTTTAGGCCTCATACAATGTCATCATTGTAGCTTGCGCAAGCTTACGGTGCTCAAAACACTTGGACTAACTGCTTCCTTTTCTTTCTCTTCTTCCTTATCCTCCCACTCTCCATTCCTAGATTGCCTTTTTCTTCAACGTCCTTCCTCCTCTTCTTTTTCCAGAACACAGTCTACCCGTGTTTCCCATCCCGGACACATGCACAGTACACAAATTATTGTTTGATGTGAAACTGCGTTCCTTTGCAAGGACTACATTCCTTTGCGACATCTCATCCATATGTGACCCCGTCGCGGCGATAAAGCGCGGCAACCAAACCTTTCTCCTTTTCTTCTTGGGCTGACAACCCTGGCTTAAACAAAGAGGCTTGCTTCCCCTAAGTTAAGCCGTAAGTTACAAAAACTACATGCGAAAACCTACCGACGCACCGCTATTCCCTCCGGATTGGCCGCCGTCACCCTCCCAGTGCGTGCTCTGCACCGCCTGAACCCCCTGGAGGAGATTTTGCTCATGTTCACCCTTACGAAGACCTTTCGGGCCTCCTCGAAAAGAAGAGCCCAAAAGCGCACGTCCATCCGGACTACAAGTCGCAACCCGGCATTATCAACCTGGATTCCACCCACTGTGTTGACGCCGAGACATACTCCCATTTCGTCCATCGGACAAGAAGTGCCCCGAAAGAACCAACCGAAAGAAGAAAACGCCTGGTATTGCCATCAACACCAAGCGAATGGAAAGGCATTGAAGAAGAACTCCAATCCGCACTCCCTCTCATCCTCCCCTCCTCTCTCATCAAACGCTTGTCGTGTGACGAAGCAGTAGCGAAATTTGAAAGATATCTCTACGACTTCATATCACAACGGGTACCTCAAACAAAAACACAAGAACAAACTCATGAACGAAAAAACCGCCACGTAATCCGGCTCCAAACAGAACTCACGCAGAACCGACAACAAAAACTGATCCAAAAGAGACATCTGCGAGATCTCAAAAGGGCAGGTTCAATTCCAGCTGCTGTTGCAAAAAGCCTGCAAAAAACTTGGCGAGTATTATTGAAGACCGGTAACCGCCTCCGCCGTCGTCTCAAGGAAGCAACTTTAAGCTCCGCTCAACGACAAGCAAATACACGCTTCCGAAATAACCCTCATAAGTTTGCCAAAAATCTGTTTCATCCCCCCTCAACCCAAACCACTTCCTCCCTATCCAAAGAAAACTGTGACTCCTACTTTCCCAACCTATACAAAGACGCTAATCGTGAACAAACCTACGTGCCCTTACCTGAAATGAATCGCCCACCTCTACCAACTGTCCCCTTTGACCTCAAGCCACCGTCCTTCTTGGAAACCAAAAGATCTGTGTTTGCCAAGCGTAATGGTGCAGCCCCTGGCAGAGATAGTATTAGCTACCTTGTTTACAAGAGACTTCCCACCGCTTTACTTTTCTTACACAAACTCATTGTCAAGTGTTGGACAACTGACGTAGCTAATAGCTGGGCCCAAGCTGCTATCTCCCTCCTTCATAAGGACGGCGATCCACTTCAGGCCTCAAACTATCGTCCGATTGCTCTGACAAGCTGCTCGGGTAAGGTATTTTTCTCTTTGTGGTCAAAACGCCTAGAGAGTTTTTTGCTAGATAACAAGTACTTTGACAGAGCAAAACAAAAAGGTTTCCTCCGTAACGTTGCAGGATGCCCCGAGCACATTGCTACTACAAAAGCTACCATCAGAAATGCAAAAGATCACTATCGCCAACTGGTCATAGCATGGATTGACCTACAAAACGCTTTTGGAAGCGTAAACCACAACTTGATCCAGTTCGCTCTCTGGTGGTACCACGTGCCCCCTATGTTTGCTCGCATAATCTTTTTATACTACGAACTCTTAGTAGCCACAATCGAAGGGAAAGATTGGTCATCAGAACCCTTTGTTTTTGCTGTTGGCGTTTTTCAAGGATGCTGCATTTCTCCTCTCCTTTTCAACATAGTTTTCAACCTACTCCTTGACCTCCTATCATCCTTGACCAAAAACAACGGTTATCATTTCAAGCATAAGACCTCAACAGATGAAGTCATCGTGCACGAAGCTGCTTATGCTGACGACCTCAAACTACACTGCCGATCCCCGAAACACTGTCAATCGTCCATCAACATGATTGACAAATTTCTGTCATGGTCCAGAACAATGGCCGCGAAACCGCCCAAATGCAAAAGCCTTGCTTTCAAATACTGGACTAAAGCCGACGACCATAAGGGTCTCAAACGATTATTGCCGATCTCGTTCCCACCTTTCGACCCCGCCCTTACTATTACTGGCAAACCGATTGACTTCATCGCTGACAAGCCTTTCAAAGACCTCGGATGGATTGTCTACCATGACCTCAGCGAAAACGAACAACGTGCAGCAATCCAAAAGAAGTTCATTCTTTCTATGCAAGCCATCGATAGCTGCTCGATCAATGGCTTTATGAAACTGTGGCTATACCAGCACTACGCTGTCCAGTCACTTGCCTGGCCATTTCTCACTTATGACCTCTGCTTATCTTTCGCCAAAACCCTTGAGAAAATTGCGACCCGCTTCCTCAAAAAATGGGCCAATATCTACAAAAGAGCTCTGGTCTCTTGCCTTTACCGCCCACGCTCGAAATTCGGTCTACAGCTCCAATCCATCGTCTCTTTTTACCAGCGACTTCAAATCAACCGTGCTCAAATGCTGAAGTACTGCCCAGATAAACACCTCTCGTCCATTTATGCGATGAACCTGACGAAACACGAAACATTTCGAACTATCTGGAAACCAGAGCCTGTGCTCGAAAAGCTTGAGGCACAAGTTGATTTTGAATTCAAACATCGAGGCCAATCCGATCATCTCGGACTTGGCCATGGTCGCTACCCAAAAGAACATTCCATCACAGACCGCAACGACAGGGTTTTAGAATTAGCTGC
>WBZZ01004516.1:65000-87500 GCA_019918135.1 Paulinella micropora
AATGCTATCTCGCCTGGTTCGACGAGGAACGTGTGGGACACACTTGTGATCGGACGCACCACAGTGACCAATGTTATGGTGGCAGCAGAGATGGTGGTTCAGATTGCAGAAGCTGTGAGCATGGGGACCCACTACTGGACGCCTGAGAGGCTGGATGCGTCCAGATTGATGGCATCAACGGAGGGAATGGTCGATCTCAATATAGAGAGGTTGGGACAAGTCCAAGCTGAAGCCTGGGGCACCACTGCCATGGCTGGAGACATTTCTCGTGACTTTGTCAAACGTCACGGACAGCCTGTGTACGACTTGGTTGGCTGTTGGCAGTCTTGGGATGTATTGGATCAAGTGCATCCAAGATGGACTGAAATGCAAAAGTTTGCTCAGTTTCACAGTCAGGTTTGGGCCAGAGTGTCATCCACTGTGCACGCAATGTGCAACTTTATTTTTCGGCCCAAGAGTGGTGTTGGGGCTAAAGTGCTCTCAATAGACGACGTGTTCACGCACATTTTCAACGCAATGGATGGCTTCTGTGACAAGGCAGTCTCAGGGACAAAGCCCACTTGGGCTACAGCGGGATCGTCTGAAAATCTCGTCACGTTGGAACGATTGCTGGTAGTGGATGCCATCGTTTATATGGCCAAAGCTTTTTATCATTTTGCTGTGGCTTGGGATTGCCAGGCAGAACGACGAAAGCTTGCGGTTTCGTCATGGAACAGTAAGATGGAAAAGAACGACGAGGAACGATGTCGTACTATTGAGCGTCACCAGAAGGAGGTGGACCGCCTTCTGGGTGAACAGAAGGCTTTTGCTCTGGACAATCAGAAGGTTGCAATTCCTAGGCATATCTCTGAGCTTCGTATGTGGCTGACAGATGTACGTCGGGTCTGTCGTTCAGCTAACATTTATACGCCTGAGGATGTTGCAATAGTGGCTGATAGGTTCTTTCGTTGTCAGTCATAGGTGGACAACGAATGGCTTATGCAAAGCGATGTGTGTGCAGCTTTTTGGGGAAAGATGCAGTCTACTAGGTTCGACGCCATGTGTGTCGATAGTATTGGTCTGATGCTCGCAGAGAAGATGGGCTACAATGTTTTTGCATCTAAGTCACAGGAGGTCAGTCAGCTGCAGGCGGAGGTCAAGTGGATGATGAATAAGAAGCATGTACTCCACTACATGATCCAGAGGATAATTGACATGGTGATTATGCTCACACCTGCAGAAGCCTTCAAATTGACGGCTGTGGCATTGTTCGATCTGAACAATCAAGTCTTTATTAAGATGGCGAAAGAGATTCAGACGGACACAGAGGTATGGGAATACCTCCTCAAGGGTACTGGACAGTCTACCCCTGAGGCCAGTCCGGAGATATGGAACGTGGATGAAGACGTGTTGGGGAAAGTAATGTGTCGAGTCCAGAAAACCATCATCAATGAGTGAAAGTGGTCGGGTCCGAGGTCAGGGACTCCCACTCAAGGTAATCAGAACCAGGGGGGAGGGGATGGTGCGGGACTATTCGAGCACGGGGATGAAGTTTATTGGGGCCTGGGGTACTCACGCAGGGGACCTCAGTTCTATGGTCAGAGACCCCAAGGGGTGCAGGGGCAAGGTCGTCAACGGTTCCAGAGGTCATACTACAACCCCAGGGTGCATAGGCCGTTGTGCATGAAGAAGGCTGGAGCCTTGTGGCTCAAATCGGGAGCAATGTGCAAGAGCAATTGCCAGAATTTTCATCCTGAAGCTGGGATGATTCGGTGCAGAAGGAAGTCTTGAGGAAGGTACGCTACGACTATCCAGTGGGTCCCTTCCATTGCTTGTTGAATACGAATAACTATTTGCAGGAGCTCAAGAACCTTCAGGATCGTGATCGGAAGGCATACGATCAGAAGGGATGGACGGATCCTGGTGATGCACCTTATTTGAAGGGTGAATGGGAAACGTTCAGGGTATGGAACCCTCTCACTTCAGATGGCGGCGACGCACCGGCGTCTATGGAAAGAGATATCCCGGGCAGGCACGGGAATGAATCAGTGGACCCCTCATGGAATTTACGGGGGTCATCGGATGAGTCCTCAGCAAGGTCGGCTGCTAGTTCTTAGTCGAGCTCGTCGTCTAGTTCGAGCGATCGGTCGGATCGAGGGCACCTTGACAACCGACGTAGTCGTTCAAGGTCAAGAGATCGTCGTAGTGATCGTGAGGTCACTCATGTATCGGGCGGTCGTCATTACGACGAGAGGGATGAAGCCCGAGATCGACGAGGATACGATCGAGGAGGGCATGTTCGTGGCTGATACGACCGAGGACGACGCGATTCACGGAATCAAGATAGGTCACCGGAGCGGAGCCGAGATCGATCTCCACCGCGACGTCGGGGAGGGCGTTCAGATTCACGGGAACGTCCCAACTCAAATCGGAGCCCGCAGTGAGGCGGCAATCAGGGTAGTTCCCTTTTTCCTAATGCAAATGTGTATGGGGGGGGGGGGGTGCGGGAACTTTTCCCTCATCGCATATGCAGCAGGCGGGAGCAGGTGCTTACTATGCGGGTCCAGCTCCGGGGCAGCAGTTACCAGTAGGCTACGGGCAGCCGATGCAGCAGCAGTTCTACCAAGGGCAGCCACAGCAGCAGGTGGTTGCTTATGGGGGACAGTCTTACATCCCTCCAGCACCAATCTTGCCTGCTCCTGGTATGCCGATGGGAGGCGGTCAGGGGACAGTCGGAGGGCAGATGCATCCGCAGCAACAAGTCCAGGGTATGGCGTTTGGTATAACGCTAGTGGACATGTTGGTGAATGTGCAGGGCAAATCATTAATGCAAGTGCGGGGCCAGGGATCCCAGGAGGCAATCCCAGCGCCTGACTCGGAGGTCGGGAGGGAGAATAAGTCGGGTGAGTTGCCTGTCGGCCACGGAGGCGACATGGTTACTCATGACCTGCGATTTGATGATAGGACACGCGTGGTAACGCGGGGAGTCCAGGAAGCTACGGACGCGGTGGCCTTGGAAGGCCAGGATGGACAGAATGAGCAGGTTGAGGACCTTGATAGTCACAGGGACACTCTATGTCAGGTGAAGAATAAAGGCACGGACCTTAATGTGGAGTTAGCGTCGGATGCGCTTGATAGTAAATATTTTGGTGGTTATGAAGCACTTTCAGCGGACGGGTGTGGCCCGGGGTAAGCTGAATTGCCTTTATTATTCACTAAAATTTTTATTGAGGATGTACAGCAGGAATGCATTGTGGGCAATGATACAATGGCATCTCTGAATGTACTCGGGAAGGAATTTATTGAACTATGGAGCAGGGAACCATGGTTTAGACACGGGTTTCGGCCGTGTCGGTTGAGGATCAAGGGAGTGGGAGGCATGACAGGGGTCTCAGGGTCAGTCATGCTTACGTTCCTTTTGAAAGACGGGAAGTCTTTCTCTCATCGGTTTTGGGTCGTCCCAGCCTTTGCTGGTGGTATCCTGTTGGGGCTGCGGAACCTCAGACGAATGCACGCTCGGATTTATACGGATCTGAACGTGGTGCAGTACGGTGGATCCGAGGTGGCTCCGCGGTACGAGGTATTACAGTATGAACCTTTACGGCGGGAAGGCCAATGTGCGGTAGCGCACGATTTGGATGTGAGTGTCTCACCAGTCATGCGCGCTGACTGGGGGTGGACAAAGATGGTGTCCGAGGGCACGGAGCCTTCGGTCACACCCCACATTCAGGAGCCTGTAACAGCCTCGTTCTTCCATGTATGCACAGTAGAGTCGGGGGACTCTGGGGAAGCAAGTGTGGTTGCTGACAATTCTGACGACAAGATACAGGAGACGGAATATGTCATGACCACAACCTTTGGCTGGGCCTACAGGGACCCACGCGACGTGAGGGTCGTGAAAGTGGACTGTAGGGATTCCGCAAAGGAGGAGGCGGTAGTGGCCGCGATAGACGCGAGGTGGAACACCTCTACGCAGCAAAAGCGGAATTGTTGCGGGGTACGATTGCGGGCATGGAGGATGCCGGTGATCAGCATGTCTATATAAATGTGCATTCGACCACGACGTCTCATGTGGTTTGGAATGTTACCCAACATAAGCTGCCGGTCAAGCAGCCTAAGCAGATCGTAGAAGCCTTCTTGAAGAGTCACTGGGATGATAATTTGTTTTTCCCTAAGGGAGTCAAGGCCATTAAGGAGGTCTTGAAAAACAGGCTATCGGTGGATGATTTCACTATAGTCATCCCAGTGGGAACTCGGACGGAAATGTGGTGGCAGGATATAGAGGATCATCTTATTGATGACCCGGTCCCGATCCCACATAGAGGCCATAAGCTGGTCTTGGCTTTACTATTGGGGACGAAGGAGAAGGCGTTGGCTTATGGAGCCAAGTTAATGCAACGTGAGATGGCGGATGTGAGAAAGCAAGCCTTCTCTTGGATATCGGGTATATATCACCGCACGCATGCAATGCAATATGCCATTATCATAGATCATGTGGCACAGCTTGCCCAGTGGAGAGGCAAGGAGGAAACTAGGTACCATGGGACGATGGTACGTGAGGATGAGCGGCCTATTCAGATGGAGGATGTGGCGCAGTTATCACGTAAGGCATCTCATAAGGAGATTGAGGAGGCTAGGATAGCCGCGGAAAAGGCTATTGAGGAGAAATATAGTACTTGGGAAGGTACTATGAAGGAGCGAGATGCCCTCAAGGGTATCTTGGAGAATAATATGGAGGTATTTGGGCCTCTTGAGGCGGGCTCTGTTCGGGGTTACGAGGCTAACTTTGGACGGAAGCTGGGTGAAGACGTGGTGGGTCACAGGAGACCGTCACGTATGAGCTATCACGAGGATCGGATGGCTCGGGAAATCACTCAGGAGCTTTTGGAGAAGGACATCATTGAGGCACGCTTATCGGAGGTGTCTTCACCTGTGCGTATGGCGCCCAAGCCGGATGGGTCCTTACGTATGTGTATCAATTACTATAGGATCAATAAGATTCTGAAGCAGATCGAGACACCGGTACCAGATCTCAGGAAGGGGATCAACCGGCTCAAGCATGCGAAGGTGTATACTACGCTTGATCTTAAGAGCGGGTTTTGGCAAATCCCTCTTAATGAGTCATGTCGGTATCTCACAGCGTTTACGTGTGGAAGGTATTACCGATGGGTCTTAAGTGCTCTCCGGGTCTATTTCAGCATTCTATGACTAAGATGCTGGGGAAGGAGTACGACGATGAGGCGACGGTGGTTCGTCTTGGGTCGACGGAGGATTATGCTTTCTGTTACATAGATGATATTATCATTTATTCAGAGAGTATGGAGAAACACGTGGAACACGTGCAGGACGTCTTGCGACGTATAAGCGCGTTTGGATTGCGCTTGAATGCACAGAAATGTGACTTCGCACAAAGAAAGATACAGTACCTGGGATATGAGATCTCAGAGGGTCGGTGTGCGATTGCATATGAAAAGAGGAACTATGTAGCGTCTATGCCGATGCCAAAGACTCGGACGGACTTACATTCCTTTATATCGCTGGCTCAGTATTATGGTGAATTCATTCCGGGGTTTGCGGAAAGAGTAGCGGTGGTCAGGAAATTCCTGAAGCAAGGGGTCGGGGACGACCCATGGCAGGAGGAAGTCACGAGAGTGATAGCGGAGCTCAAGGATGAGATCGCTAAAGACCCAAGGCAGGGAGGTCGAGTTCTTATGTTACCTGACTGGAAGGAACAGTTCGTGCTCGACACTGACGCGTCTTCGTACGCGGTAGGAGCGGTGCTTCAACAGATGGACAAGTCCATTGGGCAGTTGCGGCCTGTTATGTTCATCAGCCGGCAGCTGATACAGGCGGAAAAGGAATACTGCACAAGGCAGCGGGAAGCACTCGCTATAGTGTGGGCTTTCCAGAGGTTGCGGGAATACCTGTGGGGTACTCCTAACATTTTGGTTAGAACGGACCATCATAACCTGCTATGGCTCATGTCTGGAGATCATACAGGTAGGTTGGCCAGGTGGCAGTTGGAATTGGCGGAGTATGACTTCACCATTCATTACATCAAGGGCAAAAGGAATGTTGTCCCTGATTTTTGTTCTCGGTATGAGGACAAGAGTGGACAGAAGGATAAGGCAGTTGATAATTTACAGCGACGTAATACGGTCAAGGAGGTGCGAATGACACAGTTTGAATTTCGAACGCCGGGGGCGGTGTTCGCAATCATGGGTCATGATGTGGATCTACATGATTGGGAGGAACAGGGAGCGGAAGACACCAAGTTGCCATCGGGGCTTTGGTATCATCCGTTCACGCATAATAACAATCAACGTGACACGCGCAGCGAGGAAGTGTCTGCGTTGGAAGCAGTCGAGGTAGCGGCACGAGACAAATGTACATGCTGTTACTCGCCGATCGCGAGAGAGGCGTGTGAGGATATCCTATGGGCGGAAGCAAGGACCGCGGATAGGAAAGAGGGGGAGGATGTTATGGAAGGAAGGCAGGGTGCCTTTAACGCGGTCTTGTTACCGAAGGGCCCGATGTGCCTTAACTTGGAGGATGAAGAAAAAGTTAAGGAGGAACATCTTTTTCAGTTACCGGAGGCACATCCGGAAAAGGTTCGATTCCAGTTGGAAACTGACACGGCAGTCAGACTGGCGTCGGTGGAAACTTTTCGGACTTTCACAAAGGAAAGTACGGAGTATAAGGAGTTGAGAGAACATCTGCTCAATCCACAGGCAAGGCCCGAGGACATTGACATAAGGAAACTCAAGCGGTGCTTGGTACTAAAGGATGGACTCCTTTGGTATATGGGAAAAGATGGCGTATATACCAATGAGGAGGATCGATGTTGTTATGGGTTCCGCAGGAACTCAGAACGTCTTTGTTAATTGCGGCGCATCATTGTCCTATGCAGAGCCACCCGGGGGTGGAAAGGATGACGTGGTCGTTAAGGAGACGTTTTTGGTGGAATAACCTGGGAGAACGGGTTAAGGAGTTTGTGAAGGGTTGTCCTCATTGTCAGATGGCTAAGTTGCCCTATAGGCCGAAGATGGGGCTTACGGGTGAATATGATATCACTCTGGATATTTTCGATACCTTGCATATCGATCATGTGGGTCCTTTTCCAGAGGCGGGAACGGAAAAATTCAAATATCTCTTAACGGTTATTGATCGAACTTCCAATTATGTCATTACTGTCCCTGTTACGGATGTGACAGCGGAAGTGACAGCGGCGGCGCTGATTGATCAGGTATTCGGCCGTATTGGGATACCGAGAAAGATTATTTCGGATAGAGGAACGAGTTTCGCGAATGAGGTTTCGCAAAGGATTGCCAAGTTCTTTGGGTTCGATTGGCAGTATGTGACTGCTTTTAACCCAATGGCGAATGGTAAGATTGAACGCGTTCACAGGACGTTGAAGGCAGCGTTGAAGACTTATTGTAAGAACAGCCAGCTTAACTGGGTATATGTGGTACCTATGTTCACGTTTGCTGTCAACAATTTAGCTTCGGCGTCGTTAGGCGGACACGCGCGGGGTGTCAGTCCGCATCAGGTGGTCTATGGACGGGCGTTAAACACGCCGACGGAACTGTTGTTTCCGCCTGATAAGTGGGAACCGTGTGAACTGTTAGGAGTTCGCTTACGAGCGATCGCGGAAGCACGGAGTGCGATTGAGAAGTGTCGGGAGACGCTGAGAGAGGTTCAGCGGGAACAGGAAATGGGCAAGTACTCTCATGTGGAGTACAAGGAAGGTGATACCGTGTTGCTGTATGTACCGACGGTACCGAAAGGGGTATCGATTAAGTTTTACAATAAGTGGCATGGGCCATTTAAGATAGTACGTCAGACGGGTGCGTACAATTACAAGATTGCACCTACGGGGGCACGTGGAAGGGAACAGATTGTTCATGTTCGTCGGTTGGCGAAGTTCAGTCCTTATTTGCTGGAGGACGAGAATGAGGAACAAGCGCTGAGGCGTATTGCACCAGCGTTTAGACAGCCGCCAGCATTGCATACGCGCAAGGAGCGTGAGGAGGCGTTGCGAAAGCAACAGAAGGAAGAAAAGGCTGAGGCCAGGAATGCTGGACAACAGGATCGTTCGGCTTCGGACGTCAAGGTAGATGTCAAAGATGGGAGGGAAATTCCGAAGTCATCGGAAATGTCGGATCGGAAAGGCACGGTATGGAAGAAACAGTGGATAGCCGGTAAGGAAGTGGCTAAGATCGACTGGCAGGTTGATAAGTTCTATCTATGTCGACCGCACGAGGATACGGTCATGGATAAGGACTTTGATTATTTCTTTTTAATGCAGGTTACGTATGTACAGCCTAGAACGAGGGTACGGGCTGCGTTGGGACTTGCTCCGACAATGCACTTTTGGAGGAGCAAGAGTGTTATTGATATGACGCGGGAAAGAATCTTTGCGCCAGTATTTCGAGACGGCAAAGATTTGGAGCAGTGGGATGCGTCCATCGAGAAGGACGATGAGGATTTTACACCATGGACGGTGCAAATGATGCCAAGGGTGGTGTTGGATATGCCGTTCGAGTTAACAGAGGAAAGGAGGATTCCGCTTCGTATTTGGGACGAAGTCCAAAGTGCGGGCATATCATTTTTGTTGATAGGTGCACCAAGATGTGAGAAAGAAGTGGAGGCGAAGATGAGAAGGGCTAAAGAGACGCAGTCGGAAGCAGTAGAGCACAGGGGTCGAGGACGACCTCGGAAACAAGTCAAAACGTGAAGCTACGAGGTCTGATGTCGCTTACGGATCATTGGCTACTTTGATTTTTCTACGGGAAAGGGGAGATCAAGACGGGGCATTTCTTTTAATGCCTGAGGTGAAAGAGCTAGGCTCGGGGGCACGAGCTCTCATGGGAGACTCGCGCTGGACGTGGACCAATTATTTTTACTTATTCGACAGCCGGGATGCTTCATGTCATGTATCGGTCGGTCGAGGGCGCATTCGAATGAGGAGTCAGTCTTCGGCGTGGGGGTCGACCGCTTACATCGGCTTCCCCCAAGGGGGCAAAGGGATTGTCGGCCGGCCAGTACATTACATAGTGGCATCAAGTGTTGTCAGGCTTGTCGTTCCTTGACTCTTATGCTTGGTCTGCCCCTCTACTAGTGACAGTTGAGATACGACTAACTGTCAGAGTAGCTGTTCCGGTTACATATCTATCTATATATATCTAAAAACAAAAACCGTGGCCAACGAGACCCGGACGGAGCCAAAGACGGAATATTAATAAACAACACTTAGACAGATTTCATTCACTAATACTACTACTTAAACCTCTGCAGAAGGCAACTTTCCCCCGATTGTCATGAAAACATCATTGCAGAAGGCAGTCTACTAGTGACATGTGTGCGGCCAGTCGTACTCAGCCACGTGTCATTCACAGGAGTCAGCTTGTGTGATGGGTCGGTCCTCGGATTCGACTTCCTCTCATCTCGGGGTTATGCGCAGGTTTGGACTAAGCCGCACCACACGCGTATGCGGGTGAGGGCCAACAACCCCTACTGGCGCCCGAATAGTAAGAATCAACTACCCCCCTGAAAACTTGAAAACTCAGTTAAGTATGTTAAAAACTTGAAACTGCATTCAAACTTGAAATACTGCATCGTAGGGGCATGATGAGTGGGAGCATCCTGACAAAATATTAATATGAGATCTCAGTGTGACTGAATTCGAAGGAGTGACAGCCTCCGTGACAGCATTCAATCATATTCATCGGCAACGCTCTGCCAGTCACGGTTTGTATTAATAGTAACGGAACTTCAACTGATGTTAATCAAGTTAAATCACACTGATCTGAACTAAATCGTGCCAATGCGTATTAATAACTTTTTGAAACTACTGGTGTATATTAATATATACAATAAGTATCATCCCTAAGGTGAATATATAAATTGAGTTTTAACAGTCTTCAGGAGTCAGAGTCATAGTAATGCATGATAATTTAAAATCAAACTTGCTGCTCGGAGTCACCGGTGCGTCAGTAGTCCTAGGCTAAGTCCCGTAGCAAGGGCGGCGACAAGCCTGAGGGTGAATTCATCAACGCTTACCGCAGCCTGCCTCTGGATCCATCAGCAATCATGTGAAAAGTAACAAGGAAACAGTGAAGGTTAAGTCCCGGAGCAAAGGCGGCTACAAAGGTGAATTCATCAACGCTTACCGGAGCCTGCCTCTGGAACCATCAGCATTCAGTATCATGTGGAAAGTAAAGTAACAATGAAACAGTGAAGGACACTTGAAAACGTCAGGGTCATTGCGACAAGCCTGAGGGTGAATTCGTCAACGCTTACCGGAGCCTTACTCTGGAACCATCAGCAATCATGTGGAAAGTAAGAATGAAACAGTGAAGGCCAACAAGTGACGGTCATTGCGACGAAGTGCGCTGAACGTAGACAGTCAATCAAAGTGGCGGATGAGCAAACTAATAATATTAGCAATAGTAATATTAATACTACACACGCTTGGAGTATTCTATGACAAGTGTGGTCAGCCTTCCGAGGCATAAAGCAAATAGCCGCGATGAGTTATTAATACTGCCGCAAGGAGTTGGCAGCTGCGACTAACGTTCTGAGTGTGCTACGTCTCACTGCAATTGCACAGCGCGCGCACTACGCAGCAGCAGCAGCTCACCGGGGGGGGGGGGGGGGGGGGGGGGGGGAGGGGGGGGGGGGGGCGTTCTGAGCGTGCTACGTCTCACTGCCATTGCACAGCGCGTGCACTACGCAGCAGCAGCAGCTCAGGAAGGGGGGGGGGGGGGGGGGGGGGGGGGGGGGGGGGGGGGGGGGGGGGGGGGGGAGGGGGGTTGGGTTTGAATTTCGCTCACTGGTGGAAGCGCTTGGGCTGTTGGCAGTTCTTGCACTTGCTGCCCGCCCACACAGCTGCGTTGGAGGCGCCGGCGGGGGTAAACGCGCCACAGGCCGAGGAGGAGGGCGCGGCGGAGGAGGAGGAGGCGGCGGGCGGCGAGGAGGGAAACAGGGCGCGAGGGCGAGCAAGGGAGGTGGAGGGCGAGGAGGCGGCAGGTGAGGAGGGATGCGGGGCACGAGGGCCAGGAAAGCGGGCAGGGGAGGCGGAGGAGGAGACGGCGGAGGAGGAGAAGGAGGAAGGGGCGGCAGGGGTGGTGGCAGGCAGGGCAGCAGCGGGAGGCGAGGACGTCGAGGCAGCAGCGAGAACCGACGACTAACACACGTCAACAGATAGATAGATAGCAGCGGCCAGGAGCCTATTAGATAGCTGTCTAGGAGGTTGGATGGATGGATAGATAGATAGATAGATAGATAGATAGATAGATAAATGGATGGATGGATAGATGGATGGATGGATGGATAGATAGATAGATAGGTAGGTAGGTAGCTAGATAGATAGATAGACAGATAGATAGATGAATTAGATAGCTAGCTAGCTAGCTAGATAGATAGATGGATGGATGGATGGATAGATAGATAGATAGATAGATAGGTAGGTAGGTAAATAGATAGGTAGATGGCAGCAGACGCGCAGTCAGGCAGGTCTTTCCGTCATCTCTTCATATTCTCGCTACAGCTATTGTTGCCATGCAGACGTTGGTCTACAGGTCTTTTTGCAAGATATGAATTGGCTACATGCACTGTACAGCTACACTGCACAGCTCCTTGCGCCATAACACACACACACACACACACATTTCCCATCTACAGGACTTCCGGTCATCTCTATGTGTCATATGTAGGTATTCTGCTCATTCTACGTTGAATTTACTTTGTACAGTTTCTTGCTTGAACTACATTTAACGTGCTACGTACAGCTATTTCGCCGGATATACTTTTGCTACGTACGGCTTTTTTCGGCCACGTGTAGCTTTGCTATCTATCGGTCTTTCTGCCATATGCATAGCTAGTGTTGTCAAACACAGACTTCCCAACTAAAGCTAGCGGTGTCTCTGTCATCTATACGTTCACTAGGCACTACAGCCATCTCGCTACACTGGCCAGACAGATAAAGACATCATAGATAGGTAGGCAGGGAGGTGGATGGATAGATGAATAGATAGACATACACACGGATAGATAGATATAAAACAAAGATAAATGAACAGATATATATATATATATGTATAAGATAGATAGATAGATAGATAGATAGATAGACAGACAGAAAGAAAAAGGCATGTATGCGTAGCTACCAAGACCTATAAAGACGATACAAACATAACACCTATATATATATATATTATATATATATATGTAGGTAAACATATAGGTAAACAGATAGACAGACAGAGATAGAGTGATGGATGGATGGGTAGATAGATGGATAGATAGATAGATAGATAGATAGATAGATAGATAGATAGAAAAGTTAATATACAGATCGGTCGGTAGGTAGGTAGGTAGGTAGATGAATGAACAGATTGATTGATAGATAACTAAATAGATATAGGTAGGTAGGTAGATAGATAGATATATAGATGGATGGACAGATGCATAGGATGGCGGACAGTTGGATAGGTAACTAAATATGTGATAGATAGGTAGATAAGTAAATATGTATGCGATAGGTAAATAAATAAGCTGATAGATGGATAGGTATATATATGTAAATATGTATGTGATAGATAGACATAGATAAAGATAGCTAAATAAATAAAATAGATAGATAGATAGATATAGATAGATAGATAGATAGATAGATAGATAGATAGGTAGGTAGGTAGGAAGATGGCTAGTTAGCTGCTAGCTAGCTAGGCGTGCCTGGAGCTTCTTGCGCGCCGCCTTGATCTTGAGCTTGTTCGGCGCCGACACGCTCAGCGCCGTGAAGAACTCGTTCAAGTCCTACACATGTGCATCAACTACATCACATCAACCTCAAAACACCTAGCTACAAAACACAGGCAGACACCAGATACCATACAATATTATTATGCAGAAATGCATGCATGTCATGCAGTAGACATCATATGTGCTGTATACACACACACACACATGTACTTACTACGCCAATAATGGAATTGTGTGTGTATGTGTTTGTGTCTGCCACTGCGCGCCCACTGCCTTGACGCTCTACACAAGCCATGCGGCCACTGCAGCACCTGCACGCACCAGCTCTGACCGCTTGGTTTGCTGCCAGATAACACATGCACGCAAGAAGCAACCCCTTGCACGCAAGAAGCAACTCCTTGCCGGTGCGCCACTGACGCACTCCACCACTGCTCTGCTCCGCTCAACCCACTCCACTGCTCTGCTAAACCACCGTGCCACTGCTCTGACCCCGCGAAACTCACTCCACCACTGCTCTGCTAGCAACTGCACCACTGGTTTGTTCGCGAAACGACCCCAACCCACCACTGCTAACCCACCCCGCCCCTGGTCTCACCCCCCACTGCACCACTGCTCAGCTAACCGACTCCAGCACTGCTCTGCGATGGAGACACGCATGGCCACCTCGTCCTCGATGTGCAGGAGGGTGTCGGCGTCCAGCTCCACCGCCGCCAGCGCGTCCAGCTGGTCCTGCGTCAGCACCCCAGCGCCCGTCGCCGCCTACACAGTCGACGCAAGGTGCGAGCGCATGGCACAGCGCCAACCCGAGAGAGAGAGAGAGAGAGAGAGAGAGAGAGAGAGAGAGAGAGAGCGAGAGAGAGAGAGAGAGAGAGAGAGAGACACACAGACAGAGAGAGAGAGAGAAAGAGAGAAAGAGACAGAGAGAGAGAGAGAGGTAGAGCGCTAGCGTGTCGGTTGACCTGTGGAGCGGGACTGGTGGGACTTGCTGCAGGTGCAGCGGCGGCTGTCGCGGAGGCAGGCGTGGCGGTGGCAAGCACCTCTCTGCCCAGCGCGGTGTTGATGCGGGCCTTGAGCAGCGGGATGAAGCCCGTTGAGAAGGCATCTCGCAACTCGTCGGTGAAAGCCAGGATGTCGTAGCCCAGCAGTTGCTGGTCGCAGGCCTCGATCTGGGCAAAGGTGATGGGCCCGCGATTTAGCCGCTCTGATGCCTCTCTGACTACAACAAGCGGCTTTCCCAGCCGCCGCGCCACCTGCAACACGCCATGCATGTTCATGTCCACCCACAGCACACACACACACACACACACACGCGCGCGCGCGCGTGGCAAGGGCAGGGTTGCAGCGTGCACTGAGTCAGCTTCCAAAGGCAAGGGCGCACCTGCAGCTCGAAGCGACAGAAAGGCCGCGTGAAGTACGCTTTGGACAGGTAAATTAAAAACACTTCGCTCATGGCAATGCCCTGTAAGCAGCAGAAACAACAGCTTAGCTTGACCCTCCGAGAGAAGACCCCCCACTTCCCTCTCAAACAAAACAAAACAAACAACAAACAAACAAAAACGACACACAACTCACACACACAAACACACACACACACACACACACGCACACGACAACAACAACAGCAACAACAACAACAAAACAACAACAACAACAAACACACACACACACGAAGGAAACAAAGCAATACACAGCAAACACTCGCTGGCCAGGGTGCTGCGGTGGCGCTACCTTGACCATGCCGACCAGCGTGCGCTCCACCTGCTCCTTGTCGTACCAGCATTTCCTGTCCAGCTCCAGGAAGATGGTGCGCACCGCGTCGCCGGCCTGAGCCTGCGCGTGGGACAAGAACGCCACGTACTTGGCTTCAACGCGCGTGGCTGTCGACAGAGCCAGCTGCTGCTGAGCCTTTTCGTCTTTGAACAGCTTGTCCGCCTGCACGGCCGCTTGCTCGATCTGCGCCCGGAACTCGGCCTCGGACTCGGTCTGCTTGGCAATAGCTGCGGCTACCTCTGCAGGCTCCTGGCTCTCGGCAAGGCGTACGTCGTCCATGGCTCGTGCCAGTTTCAGGGACAGGAGCGGAATGTCCACCAACGACACCGCGTCCCCGCGGGCGCGCTTGGACGACAGCAGGTTGGCAGCCACGTCTTCGCCCCGAGGCCGCCCGTGCGCCATCAGCTGCCGGTATGTCTCGCGCACCGTGCGCGTCTTGAGCTCGACACAGGGCGTGAGCTTCGCCTCGCGCAGCAGCTCGGCCACCTGCTGCACAACCGCCCCGACCACCACGTCCGGCACTCGCTCGGGCGGCTCTTCTTGGTGTGGCTGCAGGAAGGCCGGCTGCTCGCGGCTGCGGTCGGCGTTGGGGCCCACCAGCAGGGGCAGCACGCCCTGGAGCTGCTTCTGCTGCAGCAGCTCCAGCGCCAGCGCCCACTCCACCAGCACCGAGTCGGCCGCAGAGTCCGCCCTGCGCACAGCAACAACGGTGAACTGTCTGGGGCTGGCATCTCTCTCGCGGAAAGTGTGGGGTTGTCTGTGAGGAGGTATTCTCGGTTGTGTGGTGTATCTGTGTGTTTGCGTAGGTTTGTGTGTGTGAGTTAAGAGAGAGCGAGAGAGAGAGAGAGAGAGAGAGAGAGAGAGAGAGAGGCGCAGGGCAGAGGAGAGGGGCGAGCCTGAGCTGGAAGAAGGGCTGAAGGCTATCCACCGAGACCACTAGAATCAAAAGGCGGCTGCGCAGCATAGCTTGTACAGTCTGCAATACACAAACAGACATCCATTTTACAGTATTTGAATCATGATTCTGATTATTATCGATAATAATAATAATAATAATAATAATAATAATAATAATAATAATAATAATAATAATAGTGCTTCTCTGTCAATGGCTGATGCATTTCTGCACATGCGCCTCCATCATCTCACTCGTGAGGGGAGTACGAAGAATTGACGATAGGCTCTAATGACACCCCCGCAAGGGCAGTTCCAACACTTCCAGACGGACCGGTATGTTCAATGAAAATACTGGTCCAGATCTGGACCGGTATGTTCAATGAAAATACTGGTGGAACCGACGGGAATCGAACTGGCGACAGGGCCCAGATGGTAGAACTTGACCACTGGGCTATCACGGTGTCCAAAATAATAATAATAATAATAATAGTGTATCTCCTGCCAATTGCTGAGCCAAAAGGCCATGTGCATCCAGTCCTCCATTCCATAAGGAAAGTCTCCACACCAATCGGTGGAATAAAGGAAGTGACGGCATAGAACATTACTCTAGGAGCTTTATACCAATCAGCCCATGGAAAGGACCGATGGCCTATGTACTCCCTAATAATAATAATAATAATAATAATAATAATAATAATAATGATGATGCCAATATAACAACGCAAATAACAACAAAGCTGATAATGATAATGGTGATATAATAACAATAACAATAATAATGATAATAATAATAATAACAATAATAATAATAATAATAATAATAATAATAGTGCTTCTCTGTCAATGGCTGATGCATTTCTGCACATGCGCCTCCATCGTCTCACCCGTGAGGGGAGTACGAAGAATTGACGATAAGCTCTAATGACACCCCCGCAAGGGCAGTTCCAACACTTCCAGACGGGCCGGTATGTTCAATGAAAATACTGGTCCAGAAATAGACCGGTATGTTGAATGAAAATACTGGTGGCACCGACGGGAATCGAACTGGCGACAGGGCCCAGATGGTAGAACTTGACCACTGGGCTATCACGGTGTCCAAATAATAATAATAATAATAATAATAATAATAACAATAATAATAATAATAGTTATAGTAATAGTAATTTAAAAAAAAAAAAAGGATAATCATGATAATAATAATAATAATAATAATAATAATAATAATAATAATAATAATAATACTTCCTCTAAGGCATACTGATGCAGCTGATGGCACGATCCGTTTCCGGACATGAGCCTCCATGCCCTTGTTCGAGGTGCTCCATCCCCACCTAGTCAGTCTCTCGACTGATTATAGGGGCCACCGATGGAGCTCCTGAGGGCAAGACTACACTAAGCCGAGGTTATTCCGCAGTCCCAACAACCTAACCTCTTGCAAAACGTTGCCGCATGTGCAAGTGCGTACACCAAGCATGGTTGCTAGAACTACCTCAAAACCCCACCCATAACAATTTGGTATCCGCTGGGTCCACGGGCTATCAACCGGCATAGCGGAGTTTAAGATCTTCGACAGGCGCCCAACGACCCTCCTCCCCAGCATCATCCACCAAATGGTTTTGAGTTGGCATCACAGTTTAACGCCGTGAGGCCATCGGGCTGGAGCTCTGATAAACAAGCGTGACTAAGTTTTTATCATCAGGTGTTACCCTCAAATATATCACAGTCAACACTCCGAATAATAATAATGACGATAAGCTCTAATGACACCCCCGCAAGGGCAGTTCCAACACTTCCAGACGGGCCGGTATGTTCAATGAAAATACTGGTCCAGACGGATCGGTATGTTCAATGAAAATACTGGTGGCACCGACGGGAATCGAACTGGCGACAGGGCCCAGATGGTAGAACTTGACCACTGGGCTATCACGGTGTCCAATAATAATAATAATAATAATAATAATAATAATAGTGCTTCTCTGTCAATGGCTGATGCATTTCTGCACATGCGCCTCCATCGTCTCACCCGTGAGGGGAGTACGAAGAATTGACGATAAGCTCTAATGACACCCCCGCAAGGACAGTTCCCACTTCCAGACGGGCCGGTATGTTCAATGAAAATACTGGTCCAGACGGATCGGTACGTTCAATGAAAATACTGGTGGCACCGACGGGAATCGAACTGGCAACAGGGCCCAGATGGTAGAACTTGACCACTGGGCTATCACGGTGTCCATGTAATAATAATAATAATAATAATAATAATAATAATAATGATAATGATGGTAGTAGTAGTAGTAGTAGTAGTAGTAGTAGTAACAATAACAGCAACAACAAAAACAACAACAATAATAATAATAATAATAATAATAATAATAATAATAATAATAATAATAATAATAATAATAATAATGATAATGATAATAATAATGTATCTCCTGCCAATTGCTGAGCCAAAGGCCATGTGCATCCAGTCCTCCATTCCATAAGGAAAGTCTCCACACCAATCGGTGGAATAAAGGAAGTGACGGCATAGAACATTACTCTAGGAGCTTTATACCAATCAGCCCATTGAAAAGGACCAATGGCCTATGTACTCCCTAAATGATAATAATAATAATAATAATAATAATAATAATAATAATAATAACAATGATAAGATAATAATAATAATAATAAATAATAATAATAACAATAATAATAACAGTAATAAAAATAATAATAACAATAATAATAATAATAATAATAATAACAATAATAATAATAATAGCACTAGTAGTAGTAGTAGTAGTAGTAGTAGTAGTAATAATAATAATAATAATAATAATAGCACTAGTAGTAGTAGTAGTAGTAGTAGTAGTAGTAATAATAATAATAATAATAATAATAATAATGATGATGATGATAATAATAATAATAATAATAATAGTAATAGTGCTTCTCTGTCAATGGCTGATGCAAATCTGCACATGCGCCTCCATCGTCTCACCCGTGAGGGGAGTACGAAGAATTAACGATAGGCTCTAATGACACCCCCGCAAGGGCAGTTCCAACACTTCCAGACGGACCGGTATGTTCAATGAAAATACTGGTGGCACCGACGGGAATCGAACTGGCGACAGGGCCCAGATGGTAGAACTTGACCACTGGGCTATCACGGTGTCCAATGATAGTAATAATAATAATAATAATAATAATAATAATAATAATAATAATAATAACAGTTATAGTAATAATAAAAATGATGATAATAATAACAATAATAGTAATAATAATAATAATAATAGTGCTTCTCAGTCAATGGCGAATGCATTTCTGCACATGTGCCTCCATCGTCTCACCCGCGAGGGGAGTACGAAGATTTGACGATAGGCTCTACTGACACCCCCGCAAGGCAGCTCCAAGCCTTCCAGACAGACCGATACTTTCAAAGAAAATATCCTTTGAAAATACTGACACCGACGGGAATCGAACTGGCGACAGGTCCCAGATGGTAGACCTTAACCACTGGGCTATCGCGGTGCCACTAACAATAATAGTAATAATGATAATAATAACATAATAACATAATAATAATAATAATAATAATAATAATAATAATAATAATGAATAAATAAATAAATAAATAAATCATAAACACAATCGCTCGCTCTTGCGCTCGCTGCTACTGTAAGCGGATTGCACCTGTTCCAAGCGATCGCCCTGCTGTGCCCAGGCCATCATGAAGGGAGGCACCCCCATGTCCAGTAGTCGCTCCTGCAGCTTGCCCACCAACGCTGCATCGAACAGACCCTCCCTAGCAGGTCCACCACGTTAGCACCGTGAGTAGCAATCGGTATCTCTTACGCGTGCCTGCCTGTGCATGTTCGAAATTTAAAACGTTTGCATATGCATGAATCACATTGGCACAGAAGCCACAAGCATGATCTGTTCTTCTGTTCAAGTGTTTACGCGGACATGCGCAGATTTTGAAAAGAAAAGAGATGACTGTACAGTGCTTGCACATTGCGGCCTGGCTCGCGCGGCGGACCGACCGGAAGGACCAAAAGGCGTCGAACTTGGATGGCGGCTGGGCGGACGGGAACCAACCGGGAGAAAACTCCTGCACGACTTGTTGGGGCTGTAGCAGCTCGTGGCCCACGCGAAGCACCATCCTCTTCCTCACAGCTTCCTGTGCCTTCTCCAGCCTCACCAGCGCGCCATTGCGCTCCAAGTAAGGCAGCACCAGCAAAGACCCGTCTAATGCCTCATCGATGACCTCCTTGCACAGCAGCAGCAGCCGACGCAGCAGCGCGCGCGGGTTCTCATGCCCGCAGCTCACTCGCAAAAGGTTGGCATCTTCGGACACAGTGATTTCAAATCGCAGAGCCCCGAAGGAAAGCTCCGCACTCCTTTTGAACAATTCCGCTGGAGCGCTGGCAAAGCTCCAGCCGTCCTTCCAATTCACCCCCGCCGACCAGCCCTGGCTCCAACTGAAACACTTCCCCAAAAGGCGGGAAAAGAAGCCAGATGGCAAAAATCCCAACGTCTTAAGCCGCTCCACGTTGGTTTCAGTGTCGACCTGCTCGTCACGAGGATAGAACGCCAGGCTGCACTTGGCCGGCAGCATCTTAGACTCTGGTATGGATGCAGGTAGTGAATCGGGTAGCAAAGCGGGCACCAAGAACTCAGTTTCGTCCTTGGCTGTGCTGGCGTCGGGCTGTAGCTCCACTGCCAGCCCGAACTTGACCATGAGGGCCAGCAGATGCTCCTTGGTTTCCGCGCTGATGTCCTCCCAGAGCAAGGGCAGCAGGCATTTGTCCAGCATGCCGCGGCGCAGTCGACCGAATTGTAGCGGTAGACTCTGGGCAGCTTTGTCATGTGCCGGTATTCGGTGCGTGTCAAACTCACAAATGATGCGAGTTACAGGTTCTAGAAAGAACTTGGTTGGATCCAGAATTACAATAGTTCGAAGGCTGGGATGATCCGCGAAGTGCATGACTCGCCCTTGGTCATGCAAGTATGCCAGGATCAGGTCGATGCTTTCGCTGGCATTCACCACTTCGCATTTCTGGGCCAGCTTGAGCACCTCCTCATGGCTAAGCCAGGAAAGCTCCTTGGCCTTTGCAAAGAGCTTGTCAAAAAACTTGACCCAAGGTACCGGGATCTCGCGTTTGACGTACTCTTCCTCCCGAGCCGCAGCCTCTACAGCCCGCATCAGCGCCTTGATAGTCGGGTCCACGGGCCGCACAGAGCTGTCGACCGGAAAAAATGCAAAGGGGCGGCCATTTTGCGGCCTGTACAATTTCTTGCAGTGATAGATCTTTGAACCTTGAAATTCGTGGTCCAGGATGTCGGCGATGCTGCGATGTTCCAATTCCTTGCGTACCTCATCCTTGTGGGTGCCCACTAAAAAGATGGGCGCCCAGCCAGTCGCATGGTCATGTGCATGCATTTCCAGGCTTCGCAGCCAGAAACGCAGATGGCTGAGACAGGCCTGCTTGAGCTTCGGGTCCGCTCCTTCGACCAGGTCGCTCATGTTAAAGAGCACTGCGTATAAAGCACCACGCTTCAGAAAGAGGTGGTGTAGAGAATGAAAGACATCTTGTCCACCCATGTCCCAGACTGACAAGGCAAGTTCATTGCCCGTAATCTTCCCATTTTCAATGCCCAGCAAGAGCTCCTCGTCCAGCAAGGTCAAGCCCGCACCGGCTGCAGGTTGCTCGGCAGGGCTCTGGCTGCCTCCACCCTGCAGCTCTGCCTGCTGCTGCGTCTGCTCGGAAGTTGAAGGTTTTCGCTGAGCAACCACAGGAGCAGCAGGAGGTGGTGGCGGCGCAGCGGTGGCGGTGAGTCCGATCTCTTGCTGTTTGTCCTCCGACGTAGCCATATGGGAAGCGGCCTTGGTAAGTTTCCGTTGTTTCTGTTGCTCCAGACGATCCCGCTGCCGCTCCCGTTGCAGCTCCGCCAGGCTTTTCTGCGGCCCACCTTGCCTGGCCACTTCTAGCTTGCCGCCGCTCTTCAGCTGCTGATGATATTCGGCCGCCACGTTCTTGGCGATTGCGAGTTGCTGCTCCGTGTGCTGCTTCTGCGTGTCCGCTGCAGGAACTACTCGCCAGGTGCTGTCCTCAGTAAACTCAAGCTGGGATACCTCGATATCCACCAATTCCGCACCGATAGTGCTGCCACAGTCTTGTTTGTATGGCTCCTTTTTAATTGCACGAAAAAGAGTGGTCTTGCCAGCATTAGACTTCCCAACCTCCTACATGGCGCCGCGATATACATGGACCATGCGTGCATCAAGCTCGACGGAGGCAGAGAACAAGAGAGAAAGAGAGCACGTGACCATAAAGCGTGCACTTAAATACTTCAGACCACCGCGCCGTCCAACCTCTTTCTGCATTTCTTCCAAGACCTGCCAGAGAATATGAACAAGCGAGTTGCACGCATAATAGTCAAAGGTGTGTGTGTGTGTGTTGGGGGGGGGGGGGGGGGGGGGGACGGTCGTCAAACAATCAGCTGCATCGTGAGTGCTAGCCCGAAACAACTTCATAGGTTTGCTTGTTTCTAGGCGACGCATACATGAAATATTGCATATGATCCCCCCTTCCCCTAAATACACGCCTCGCGCACAGACAAACTGCGAATAGCATTCCGAGACCTCTTTTTGATGCTGGCTGGTGTTGCGCTTCTTCGCTTCCTCGCGCTCTCGAATCTTGATCTAGCAGTGGGCAAGAAAGAAGTGGATTTTTATCTCCAAATGAGGACCAAAGTTCCATTTTTCTACTTCTCTATGAACCTGCTGACTTATGCATGTATACACCCACACACAAGACACCACACTGGAATAACAGTTGAAGGCCACTTGGGTATTTCGTCGCAGCATTCACTAGGGACCTGTTTCAGCTCTTTTTGTTTGTCCTTTGTTTTCTTTTTTCTTTTTTCTTTCCTTAAAAAAAAAAAAAATTATTTATTTATTTACTTTTTATTATTAATCATTAATACAGTAAACAAGGATTAATTGAGAAAAAAAAAAAAAAAGAGAAATAAGTCAAAGAGAAGAAAGAAAAGAGAAAGACGTAAAGGACAAACGAAAATCAAGCGATCTGGCTTTTT
>WBZZ01004516.1:110000-140000 GCA_019918135.1 Paulinella micropora
CTAAAAACACACAGATATAGATATAGATATAGATTTAGATATAGATATAGAATATATAGATATAGATACATACAACGGTATATATCTACCCACCTACCTACCTGTCTACATATTTATACTATCTATCTACCACTATTTAGAAAATATCAGACTTGTAATGAAGAATATTATCATTAAGAAAGAAAGAAACGAAGAAAGAAAGAAAGCAAACAAGAGCGTTGTTCTTTTTTCTTTTCTTTTCTTTTCAGGAAGAAGGAAGCGAAGGAAAAAAGAAGGAAAAAGGGAAGAAAGAAGGGGGAAGAAGACACGAAAGGAGTAAGGGGAAGGAGGGAGAGAAGATGGATAAAATGACGAAGGGGGTAGGAAAAAAAAAAAAAAAAAAAAGGGGGGGCGGGGGGGAGGAAAGAAGACAAAAGGAAGCAAAGCAAGAAAATTGAAGGAAAGGACAAGGACAAGGAAAGTATATGAATGCATGCACGTTGCCCTTTTCCTTCTTGGGCTCAGGCGCCTCTTCTGTACACCCTACCCACAAAACACCCCACCCCACCACACCACACACGTGTTACAACGCAGGAATTACGGCGAGGGGGGGGGGGGGGGGGAGGAGGAGGAGGTGGAGGAGAAGGAGGAGGAGGAGAAGAAGAAGAAGTAGAAGAAGAAGAAGAAGAAGAAGAAGAAGAAGAAGAAGAAGAAGAAGAAGAAGAAGAAGAAGAAGAAGAAGAAGAAGAAGAAGGAGAGGAGGAGGAGGACAACTCTACTACTACTACTACTACTACTACTACTACTACTACTACTACTACCATCCCACCACCACCACTACTACTACCACTACTACTACTACTACTACTACTACTACTACTACTACTACTACTTATTACTACTACCACCCCACCACCACCACTACTACTACTATACTACTACTACTCCTCCTCCTCCTGCCACCACCACCACCACCAACACCACCACTACTACTACTACTACTACTACCACCACCACCACCACTACTACTACTACTACTACAACCACCACCACCACTACTCCTCCTCCTCCTCCTGTAAAATGCACAGGGAGAGGACCGGCTCCTAGGCAAGCGGGGCGGCTCCAGCAAGTTGCTTGGGTCTTCTTGTTATAGTAGTAGGTTCTGCCTTTATGGTCCTGGCTTGTGGACTACACACACACACACACGCACACAACAAAACAAATCTCTCTCTCTCTCTCTCTCTCTGTGTGTGTGTGAGATATGTATACATATATATATGTATATATATGTATATATAATATATATACATACATACATACATACATACATCATACATACATACATATATATATATATATATCTAGAGAGAGAGAGAGAGAGAGAGGGAAAGAAAGAAAGAAAGGATATCTATATATACATATATATATATAGAGAGAGAAAGAAAGAAAGAGAGAGAGAGAATAATAATAATAATAATAATAATAATAATAATAATAATAATAATAATAATAATAATACTATATCTGAGGCGTACTGATGCAGCTAATGGCATATCCTCAACGGACATAAGCCTCCAATACCCTTGTTCGAGGTCCTCCACCCCCCCGTGTCAGTCTCTCGCCTGATGATCGGGGCCACCGATGGAGCTCCTGAGGGCAAGACTGCACTAAGCCGAGGTTATTCCGCAGTCCCAGCAACCTCTTGCAAGACGTCACCGAATGTGCAAGTGCATACACCAAGCGCGGTTGCTAGAGCTGCCTCGAAACCCCACCCGTAACAATCTGGTGTCTGCTGGGTCCTGGGCTATCAACCAGCATATGCGGAGTTTAAGATCTTTTACGCGCGCAACGACCCTCCTCCCCAGCATCTACCACCAAAGGGTTATGAGTTGGCGTCACAGTTTAACGCCTTGAGGCCATTGGGCTGAATAATAATAATAATAATAATAATAATAATAATAATGATAATAATAATAATAATAATAATAATAATAATAATAATAATAATAATAATAGTAATAAAGCGAGAGAGAGAGAAAGAGAGAAGAGAGAAAGAGAGAAGAGAGAGAGAGAGAGTGCGTGTGTGTGTGTGTGTGAGAGAGAGAGAGAGAGAGAGAGAGAGCAGTGCAGTGGCAGTAGCGCATCAGGAGGACATTCTCTCTCTCTCTCTCACTCACTCACACACACACACACCTTTCTCTTCCTCTTTCTCTCTCTCTCTCTCTTGTTGTTGTTTGTTATTGTATTTGTTAATTTTGCCGTTAGTATTGTTGGTACTGCAGTGGTTATTATTATTATTATTATTATTATTACTATTATTATTATTATTATTATTATTAGTATTATTATCACTATTATTAATTTATTATTTATTTTTTGTTTGTTTGTTGTTGTTGCTATTATGTATGTTGCTGCGTTTGCTGTTACGCTCTCTCTCTTCCTCACTCGCTCTCTCTCTTTCTCTTGCTCTCTCTCTCTCATTCGCTCTCTTCCTCTTTTTCTCGATCTCTCTCTCTCTCTCTCTGTCTCTCTTTCTTTCTCTTCCTCTCGATCTCTCTCTTTCTTTCTCTTCCTCTCTCTCTCACACACTCAATCACACACACACACAGACACCACACAGACACACACATACAGACACACACACACACATTCCATTTAAAAATGGCTCGAGTAATATTAGTCACTTCCATTATCTCACAGTCTCTCTTCTGAATCAGAAGCATCAGACACTAATGGCCATAATAATAAACAAATATGGTTTCTCTAACGTTTCTGGTTTCAACATACCCAGTAAGCCGGGTTATTTTCATAGTCTTCAGTGTCTTCATCCTGGCTGCAAATGGTATCACAGCAGAAGAGAGAAATATTAGCAAAACCAGTTAAGAACGGTAGGAAAAACGATACAACATACAGACGACTTACTCCATCTCTGCCGGTTTCGTCCATTGTGAACGGTGTGTTTTCTTATTGTAGTAATACTTGCGCTTGGTCTTAGGATCCGTCGCTTCTACCCACTGATCTGCCATGATGTCGTTGCCTCCCTTGTAAAAAATAGAGAGAAACCACAAAAGGGTTGCGGGACTCACAGGCGCCGAAGGAAGATTTTAGCAAGTCAGCCTTATCACAATAAAGATGCAGAAAAAAGGAAACTATGGACGCCGGTGGCTTGAGATGCCGACTTTCCTTTTACGGGCCGCCGGGCCTGGGTCTCTTTTTTTCTGGACTTTTCTTTCCAATGTTCTTCTTCTTCTTCTTCATTTTTATTGAGAGAATAATTTTACAATTGGACTCAGGGAACGTCCACGTGAAAAGTATAGCTAGTAAGTTATACCTTTATCTAAGGTGGAAACCTAGTTATTCAGTACTAGTTGAGCGTATTAAGGAAGATATCGATATTAAATTAGTATTCAGCTGCTCAGTATTAATATTATATTATAGTTATTAAAATTAATATTTCTGTTTAGATATATTGTGTGGTGATATTAATATTATGTTGTTATGTTATGTATATATGTTATTGTAAAGGTGTAGTCGTTTATGTGCGGCGGCCCCCCCTCTCTTTTCTTTTCCATCTAGAAGAAGAGAAAGAGAGAGAGAGAGAGAGAGAGAGAGAGAGAGAGAGAGAGAGAGAGAGAGAGAGAGAGAGAGAAAGGAGAGAAAGAGAGAGAGAGGGGAGTTGAGAGTGGGCGTGGTTGACCATATACGTCGATTGATCCGGAGAGTTCTCCTTCAGGTAGTAGACAAAGGAGCAAGCTTGGTGTTCCCTTTCTCTCTCTCTCTCTCTCTCTCTCTCTCTCTCTCTCTCTCTCTCTCTCTCTCTCTCTCTCTCTTTTTTTTTTTTTTTTTTTTTTTTTTTTTTCGCGCGTGTGCATATGTTACATATATTATGATGTTTGTTGATGTTTTAGTAGATATGTCATTAGTGCTTTTTTGAATGGCTTTATTTTTGTTTCATCTGTTATATGTTTTGGAATTGATTTCCATTGATCTGCAAAGATCTTGGTGAGGTATGGGTCTTTGTGGTTAACAAAGAGGCTGCCTTTTGTTGAGTATCGGGTTTTGTATGGATGTATGGTATTGATTGGTGTAAATGTGTTATTGTGGAGTGGTCTGTTGAGGTGTTTTTTAGGGTAAATGAATGGGTGATTTTCTATGCATACACGGAGGGTGTATAGGTGGGCGATGTCGAGTAGTTTGAGTTGATTTAGGATTGGTTTGGTATGTGCGCGGTAGTGTGTTTTTGCAATTATTCTGATTATTTTTTTGTGTATTTTTATGAGTGGTTGTATATATTTCTTTTTGTTGTCATGCGTCCCCCAGATGGAGATGTTTTGTATGAGGTGTGGATATATGTGTGTGTAGTATAGTTGTTTCATTGTTTTGGTGTTTAGATATTTTTTAGCATATAATAATGAGTTGATTGTGGGTTGGAGTTTACGGATTATGTTGTTGATATGTTGGTCATATTTAAGGTTATGTTGTAGTGTTATGCCCAGGAGTTTTGCGTGTTGGCATTGCTCGAGGGTGTGGTTGTTTATTGTTATTGTGATATTTTGTTTTGTTTTATGGAAAATTGTGTATGTTGTTTTTGTTGGGTTGGGTACTAGGTTATTAGAATGGAAGTAGTTTATTAGCTTAGTTATTTCTGTTTGTGTTTTTTGTTGTAAGTCTGTAGGAGTTTTTGCCGTTATTATAAGTGTTGTGTCGTCTGCATATGTATATACTGTTCCTTGTTGTATGATATTGATTATGTCGTTAATATAGAGTAGGAAGAAGGTGGTGGATAATGTGCTGCCTTGTGGGATGCCATGTGTGATGGTGCGTTTGTGGGACTTGGCATATTGTGTGTGGACTTCTTGAATGCGATTTGAGAAGTAGGATTCAAAGAACTGGACTGTGCCTTCGTTGAAATTAAAATTTCGTCGAAGTTTGTCGAGTAACTTTGAATGTTCTACTGTGTCGTATGCTTTCGAGAGGTCTACGTAAAGAGCTAGTACTAGCTCTTCTTTATCTTTGTGTTTTTGTATTTGGTTTATTATGGTTTGGACTGTCATGGTTGTGCTTGAGTTAGGTCGGAATGCGTATTGTGTATGTGATATTATGTTGTGTTTTGTTAGGTGGTCCATTATTTGTTTATTTATTATTGTGTCAAATACTTTAGCTATTATGGGTAGTAGTGATATCGGTCTGTAGTTGGCTGGCATGCTTGTGTCGCTGGCTTTGTATAGTTCTATTACTTTTGTTGTTTTGAGTGCGTCTGGGTATTTATTTTCATTTATGGCTTTGTTGAAGAGGTTGGTAAGCATAGGTGTGAGGAAGGCGTGCATGTCTTTTATAAGTGTTGGTTTTATTTTGTATATGTCCTCTGCTTTATCTCTGTTCATATTTTTTAGTGTTTTGTTTACAATGTCTTCTGTTGTGTTATGTAGTTTGAAGCTTGGATGTGTTTGTTTGTTTTCTTCCGCTCTCTCTTCTTGTTGTTGTTTGTGTTCGGTTGTTGGTATGCTGTTGCTTGTTTTTTTACCTATTGTTATGTAGTGATCGTTGAGTGCGTTTGCTATTTCTATGGGGTCTGTGTGTGTTTTGTTGTTGTACTGTATTGTGGTTGGTGACGCTCTCGGTGGTTTGTTGTTAGGTACTAATTCTCTGAGTTTTCTGTGTTGTTTTTATGGGTTGTTTTTATTTTCTTCTAGCGTCTTCATTATTTCGTCTTTTTTGGCTTTGTGTATTATTTTGTCGACTTTGTACCTCTGTGTCCTGTATGCCTGTTTGTTTTCTGTTGTCGGGTTATCTCTCCATTTTTTATATAGTAGGTGCCTTTTTCTTATTTGCCTCTTTATTATGGGGCTGCACCAGCTTTTTCTTCTATTGCATTGCTTGGGTTTTCGTTCGAAGTGTTCTATTACTTTTGTTATTGTTGTTTGTATGTCTCTAAACTTTTGGTTTGTGTCGCTGCTTTCTGTGTTGTCCTGCGTGATGTATTCTAACTGTGTTTTGAGGTTTGCTAGGATTGCGTCTTTGTTTTTGTCGTACATGTTTTTGGTAAGTCTGGGTGTGTTGTCTGTGTCTGGTTTTCTTGTGCGGGTGTGTATTATTGCGTATATGGGGTGGTGGTCTGATATGCATGTGCTTATAATGTTTGATTCTATGTTGGCATTGATGTTGGTGATTATCATGTCTATGAGTGTGTGGGATGTTGTGTGGACCATGTCGTGTCTTGTTGCTTTTGTTATTGTTGTGTAGAGGTTGTTGTGTACCATTAGGTTTTGAAAGTCTGTGTGTGGTTTATGTATGTTGTCGAGTAGGTTGTAGTTGATGTCACCTACTAGTGTTATTGTGCTTGTAGGCGTTTTCTGTAGTATGCTGTTTATGTTATTTTGTAATGCATGCATGAATTGTTTGTCTATGAGTGGGCGTCTATACATACCTATTATTGTGTGTATTGGTTTGTTTTTAAGTTTATTATTATATATTCTTAGTGTTAGTGGAGTTTTGCATGAGTCCGATATTGTTTGTTTATCGACTATTGTAATGTGCATGTTGCTTTTATAGTATATTGAGATGTCGATGTGATGTTTAGCTGTGTATGTAGGGATTGGAAATGCGTTGTTACTGGTTGGTTGGGTGATGTAGTTATCTGTGAGTATGATGATGTCTGGTTGGAAGGGTAGGAGTTGTAGGTGTGTGATTAGGTCTTGATGGTGTGCTTTGAGGGAGTGGATGTTGGTGTGGTATATTGTGATTGTATTGTTGTGTGTGTTGTTGTTTTTATTGTTATTGTTATTTTTATTATTATTGTTGCTGTTGTTTTTTATGTTCTTATTATATGTTTTATTTTTGTTATTTTTTGAAGTGAGAGACAGGTATGGTTTGAAGGATTGTGGGAGGAGGTTAGGGTGGGTGAGATGCTCTGGGGGTTTATTTTGGGTGCTCATTTAGATGTTCATGGGTGTGTTGTTGTGCTGTTAGTTTGGCTTGTGGGGTATGTGTAATTCTTTGATGATTTTGATGTCTTCTTCTGTCTTGATTACCAACCTGTGCTCCTTTGTCTGCTCCTTGAAGAAGACTTCGCCGTCTCTGGTCCAGACGTAGATGGTAGCGCCAGTGGCCTCAATGAGCTCTTTCTTTAGCTTGATTGCCGATAATAGTGCTTCTCTGTCAATGGCTGATGCATTTCTGCACATGCGCCTCCATCGTCTCACCCGTGAGGGGAGTACGAAGAATTGACGATAAGCTCTAATGACACCCCCGCAAGGGCAGTTCCAACACTTCCAGACGGGCCGGTATGCTCAATGAAAATACTGGTCCAGAAATAGACCGGTATGTTCAATGAAAATACTGGTGGCACCGACGGGAATCGAACTGGCGACAGGGCCCAGATGGTAGAACTTGACCACTGGGCTATCACGGTGTCCATAATAGTGATAATAATAATAATAATAATAGTAATAATAATAATAATAATAGTAATAATAATAATAATAATAATAATAATAATAATAATAATAATAATAATAATAGTGTATCTCCTGCCAATTGCTGAGCCAAAAGGCCATGTGCATCCAGTCCTCCATTCCATAAGGAAAGTCTCCACACCAATCGGTGGAATAAAGGAAGTGACGGCATAGAACATTACTCTAGGAGCTTTATACCGATCAGCCCATGGAAAGGACCGATGGCCTATGTACTCCCTAATAATAATAATAATAATAATAATAATAATAATAATAATAATAATAATAATAATAATAATAATAATAATAATAATAACCACTGCAGTACCAACAATACTAACGGCAAAATTAACAAATACAATAACAAACAACAACAAGAGAGAGAGAGAGAGGAAGAGAAAGAAAGAGGAAGAGAGAGAGAGAGAAAGAGGAAGAGAAAGGTGTGTGTGTGTGTGAGTGAGTGAGAGAGAGAGAGAGAGAGAATGTCCTCCTGATGCGCTACTGCCACTGCACTGCTCTCTCTCTCTCTCTCTCACACACACACACGCACACTCTCTCTCTCTTCTCTCTTTCTCTCTCTCTCGCTTTATTACTATTATTATTATTATTATTATTATTATTATTATTATTATTATTATTATTATTATTATTATTCAGCCCAATGGCCTCAAGGCGTTAAACTGTGACGCCAACTCATAACCCTTTGGTGGTAGATGCTGGGGAGGAGGGTCGTTGCGCGCGTAAAAGATCTTAAACTCCGCATATGCTGGTTGATAGCCCAGGACCCAGCAGACACCAGATTGTTATGGGTGGGGTTTCGAGGCAGCTCTAGCAACCGCGCTTGGTGTATGCACTTGCACATTCGGTGACGTCTTGCAAGAGGTTGCTGGGACTGCGGAATAACCTCGGCTTAGTGCAGTCTTGCCCTCAGGAGCTCCATCGGTGGCCCCGATCATCAGGCGAGAGACTGACACGGGGGGGTGGAGGACCTCGAACAAGGGTATTGGAGGCTTATGTCCGTTGAGGATATGCCATTAGCTGCATCAGTACGCCTCAGATATAGTATTGTTATTATTATTATTATTATTATTATTATTATTATTATTATTATTATTATTATTCTCTCTCTTTCTTTCTTTCTCTCTCTCTATATATATGTATATATAGATATCCTTTCTTTCTTTCTTTCCCTCTCTCTCTCTCTCTCTCTCTCTCTCTCTCTAGATATATATATATATGTATGTATGTATGATGTATGTATGTACATTGTATATATATTATATATACATATATATATATATATATATATATATATATATATATATATATATGTATACATATCTCACAGAGAGAGAGAGAGAGATTTTTGTTTTGTTGTGTGCGTGTGTGTGTGTGTGTAGTCCACAAGCCAGGACCATAAAGGCAGAACCTACTACTATAACAAGAAGACCCAAGCAACTTGCTGGAGCCGCCCCGCTTGCCTAGGAGCCGGTCCTCTCCCTGTGCATTTTACAGGAGGAGGAGGAGTAGTGGTGGTGGTGGTTGTAGAAGTAGTAGTAGTAGTGGTGGTGGTGGTGGTGGTGGTAGTAGTAGTATAACAATAACATAAAAGCATAACATAACATAATAATATAATTGCACAGTATATCTAAACAGAAATATTATTTTAATAAGTATATTACTGAGCCGCTGAATACTAATTCAATATGAATAACTAGGTTTCCACCTTAGATAAAGTATAACTTACTAGCTCTACTTTTGACGTGGATGTTCCCTGATTCCAATTGTAAAATTATTCTTAATAAAAACGAAGAAAGAGACAAGGACGTACAGAATATAACATTGGGCAGTTATGGAGGCAGTCAAAAAACGAAAACAACAAAGTACACCAACAAGAAGCGAACAAGCCCAAGAACAAGCCCCAAAAATCAACGACGGAGCCAACAGACCTTCCTCTCTCCAAAAAAGAAAAAAGAAAAAAGGCAAAAAAACCAAAGAAAAAGGCAAGGAAGTGACAAGCGGACTTTCCACCGAATGGGAAGACGAAGAAAGCGATCACGAAGAACAAAGCGACAAGAACGATGCCCCTAGCAAAGCCAACGAAGCCAACCACGAAGAAAGGGACGACGCCAACCCGCTCAAAACACCAACCAGACCAGCACGAACCAGCGACGTCGACACAGGCAACAACGACAACGGACCCGGAGACGCCAACGACGACGTAAAGACGTTACAGCAGAGCATCTCTCAACAACAATTTAGCAACATGCTCGCGCCTCACCTCAACGACATATTTAAGCAAATAGCAGATAAGATGCAAACTGTACTGGAGCCCTTCAAAGAGGGTATCCGAAAAGACCTCCAAACCATGATCACTGAACAACAAGAGAAGTCAATTCATGCAACTGCCAAACTGAGCCAAGACATACTCGACCTGCGCAATCAAACGAGCCAACTCGAAGCCAAGATTAACCAACAAACCGAGAAGCAAACAGAGGCAAGCAAGAAGCAAGATCAGCGCCTGTCAGAACACCAAACTGAACTCAGCCAGCTCACTGCTACCATGCACTCCATCCGACTAGAGCTCAACGAAACCAAATCCCAATTCAACAAATGGAAAAATTTGCAAGAGCGCCAAGCAAAAACACCACTCTCTGCTATGCATGGTCAATGGTCTAACAACACAACCGAGTTTCTCAAATCTCTACAAGCTAACTCACAAACCAATACACATGCACACACATTCAGCGCTAGCCACCCACCAGAACGCAAACAGGCCACAGAAAACCAGAGACAGGATCAACGAGACCCAACATGCGAACTCAGCATTTCTGGCATACCATACATGCCCAAAGAGAACACTCTGAACATAGTGAAAGCAATGATGAATGCAAAAAACATTCCATACCAGGAAGGTGACATCATCAAATGCTTTCGAGCAAAGAGCACAAAACCCAGACGAGAGGAACCCAAACAACCACCTGCTATCATAGTGCGCTTCATCACAAACAACATCAAAACCCACTTCAAAAAACACGACCCACTCCAACCACTCACCCACGAAACAGTAGACTGGACAGGCACACACCTCGTAGACCAAACATTCAAAATATTCATCAACGAAAGCCTCCCACCAAACACCCTCATGCTCTTAAAACAACTATTATTAATTTATTATTTATTTTTTGTTTGTTTGTTGTTGTTGCTATTATGTATGTTGCTGCGTTTGCTGTTACGCTCTCTCTCTCTTCCTCACTCGGTCTCTCTCTTTCTCTTGCTCTCTCTCTCTCTCTCTCATTCGCTCTCTTCCTCTTTTTCTCGATCTCTCTCTCTCTGTCTCTCTTTCTTTCTCTTCCTCTCGATCTCTCTCTTTCTTTCTCTTCCTCTCTCTCTCACACACTCAATCACACACACACACACAGACACCACACAGACACACACACAACACACACACATACAGACACACACACACACACATTCCATTTAAAAATGGCTCGAGTAATATTAGTCACTTCCATTATCTCACAGTCTCTCTTCTGAATCAGAAGCATCAGACACTAATGGCCATAATAATAAACAAATGTGGTTTCTCTAACGTTTCTGGTTTCAACATACCCAGTAAGCCGGGTTATTTTCATAGTCTTCAGTGTCTTCATCCTGGCTGCAAATGGTATCACAGCAAAAGAGAGAAAATATTAGCAAAACCAGTTAAGAACGGTAGGAAAAACGATACAACATACATACGACTTACTCCATCTCTGCCGGTTTCGTCCATTGTGAACGGTGTGTTTTCTTATTGTAGTAATACTTGCGCTTGGTCTTAGGATCCGTCGCTTCTACCCACTGATCTGCCATGATGTCGTTGCCTCCCTTGTAAAAAATAGAGAGAAACCACAAAAGGGTCGCGGGGACTCACAGGCGCCGAAGGAAGATTTTAGCAAGTCAGCCTTATCACAATAAAGATGCAGAAAAAAGGAAACTATGGACGCCGGTGGCTTGAGATGCCGACTTTCCTTTTACGGGCCGCCGGGCCTGGGTCTCTTTTTTTCTGGACTTTTCTTTCCAATGTTCTGTACGTCCTTGTCTCCTCTTCTTCTTCGTTTTTATTAAGAATAATTTTACAATTGGAATCAGGGAACATCCACGTCAAAAGTAGAGCTAGTAAGTTATACTTTATCTAAGGTGGAAACCTAGTTATTCATATTGAATTAGTATTCAGCGGCTCAGTAATATACTTATTAAAATTAATATTTCTGTTTAGATATACTGTGCAATTATATTATTATGTTATGTTATGCTTTTATGTTATTGTAAAGGTGTAGTCGTTTATGTGCGACGCCCTCCCCCACCCCCCCCCCCCCCCCCACTCAATTGAAGTTAGGGTTTAGGTTAGGTTTAGAAACACCATAGGGTTTACCTACTCGATCCGCAAGAATCCTGTGGTCGGCTGCGGATAGTAATTCTTGTAATGACATCTGAGTAAACTCAAGTCAAGACTAAGTCAAAATCAGAATAGCCTCTACCACTGATAAAAACAATAAAGCAAGGAAATTTCAAAGCTGTTTTACGTTATTCGAAACTGTGGATCTGATCCGCAGACTGTAATGCCCCCAACGATAGCTTGTAAAAAGTCGGTAATACAACCAAACACAGTCCTCAAGAATGAGAATGATGTCTCGTTGTATTAGCTCAGTGAAGCCAAAAAGGAAAACTGCAACAGACCAGGAATAAAATGGCATCAGGTCAAATCCGGACAAATAATACTGAAAAACAAGCTGATGCACCTGTCACCAGGAAAAGGTACTTTTTACCGGCTATCCGGGGGTGATGCCTACAGTACCCCCTCCCGATTTTATGACGGAAATAGCATTTTCGTCATACACCTTCTGATTTCTTTCTGCAAATAGTATGCGCTATGGAGTCATGCCACACAGCGCATCGACCCACGGATAGACGCTAAAAGACGATAAATATATCCTCATACGGCACGTCAAAGCGGATTCTCTAGCCTTTCTTGTAAATTTTGAACTCCTTCCCCTCAATTTTTTTTGGCAGTATGTCAAGAACAAACGTACTATTAATAAAAAAATACAAGCAACGTGGTGCTGTAGTACGATTCCCCCTTTGATCTCCTTCTTCTTCTTATCATTATCATTATTATTATTATTATTCACAGGGAGATCGTAAGTACATTGTCTTTTTTAATGACATACCCTTGTATAAGGCGGATATCCTATGATATAGTATTAGGGGGCCAGTCCTAATAGCTATATCCGAAGTCGAGGTGTATGTACCCGACCCTGCGATATACCGACACAAGTAGAGATTGACCGTGCTCAGGTACGACAGTATATAATCTATCGTAAAAAATAATTTAATGAAAGTTTCAGAGAACATTTCATTTTCGAGAACATCATCCCAGGACTTGGAAAGGGTCATACCCGGGAACACCATCGCTCAATACACTAGCGATCCCCGTATACGGTGTAGTATCATCGTCGATCGACCTTTCGCACTCGCATGTTGCGATCGAATGCCAAGTTATATCACTGAGTCTTTTTAATATTCATATTGATAACTGATGATGCATGATCAAATCATGATACGCCGTGGGCAATCAATCAGTTTATTTGAGACGCATAAAGAAAAATAGTTTCTTTGTCACTGCCTTCGTCGTCTGGCGCGGATTTCTTTGCCTGGTGGAGGACCACCAACAAAAGTCAGATCGAACTTTGACTGTTCGAGAATGTCCCAGATCTTATTAGGGATTCCGCCCAACGATAATCAAAAGGGACATCAAGCACTCCTCTTGGCAGTGTCTGAATGGTCCACGCAGTGTAATCCTTGTCTCTGGGAGTAATTGTATCATCCCATGTTTCGAGACTTTTTGCGTCTTTATATACTGGCAGATAATGTCTTGCCTTTGGAACCTCAACCGGGTCCATACTTCTCCAGAACTGGAGTATCGGTTGTACTATCTTTGCGGCTGATGATATTTTGAGTGTCCGTGTGACACGCATCTGTCGTGGGACCGCCACGACCCGCATCAAGTATAAGTCTGAGAGAGTGTCATCAGCGACATGTTGTTCCGCTGGTCTCATCAGATAGAAAACATTTTTCACCCATGCGATGGTTGCTATCGCATCGCCTTCCTTCGATCGCTCATGGACAATCTCAACGTTGCCCGCGTTTGGGTCAGTGTCCGTCCCCTCCTCCTCCTGGTGGACGTCCTTTGATCTCATCGACCTCATCGCCTTCCTCGGTTGGTCGTTGATAAGATCATTCCGCGCTCTCCTTAGCTGCGCCTCTGTGATCTTCTCCTTCTTTCCGCTATGCTCTCGCGGAGACTTGGACTGAGTCCCCACCGCGCTTATGCGGTCAGTCTTCTCCTTGCTGTCCACCTCACTCTCCTCCTTCTCAGCTATCGGTGCCCGATAAGCATCGTCTTGGTCTATGCCAGCCTCCTTGTGGATGGGCGGCACCTCTTTGAAATCATCCTTCATCCGTTTTAACGCCTTCTCAACGGATTCATCTTCCAGTAAGAAGGGATCATACTTAATCAGCCTTCTTACATTCACAATTTACACCTTCCCTCTAACCCTGATCTTGTAATTCAGAGGTCCCGTCTGTTCCATAATCTGATAAGGTCCTTTCCAGTGAGTGAACAGCTTAGAGCTGACTCCCTTCGGGACTTGAGGATGGTACAATAGTACAATATCCCCTACCTGGAACTTGATCTGATCCAAGTGCGCTTGTCGCACCCCTTCAGCATCAGTCTTTCGGCGCTCCGCCTCTCTATGCGCCCTGACTATTTGTTCCGCCTCCATCTTCACTCTAAGTCTCATCCCAAACAACTCATCCGCATCCGCCCAAGTGTCTTTTGGGTGAAGGAGCGAAGTCGGGATATCAGGCTCACGCCCATATACTAACTGATATGGCGAGATTGAGCTCTTCGAGCCTCCTAACGCCGTAGAGGGTAGACAGTTCATTGCAAACGCAAATGATGGTGCTGCCTCGACCCATGCTCTTTGATTCTCCTTCTTCGTGCAATACATCTTTAGCGAGGCTTTGAGGGGTCTGTGTACCCGCTCGATTTTCCCATTTGCTCGCGGGTTATAGGCAGTAACATATTGCCATTTCATCCCGTAATACTTAGATAGTTTGTCGATGACCTCGTTATTAAAGTCCGAGCCTCGATCAGAACATATCTTTCTTGGTACTCCGATCTGTGAGATGATCCTATCGATCAGCGCCTCGGCCGTCGTCTTGCCGGTAACGTCTTTGACAGGGATGATCCACACATAGTTGGTGGCTCTGTCAATAGCCGTAAGGAGGTATTTGTAACCATCCTTCGATTCTGGGAAAGGTCCCACATGATCAATGTTTATTAACTCAAACATCCCCGCATGAAGAGGAAATTCGCCAATCAGGCCGAAATTTGCCTTCAGTGGTGTTTTGTTTATCTTGCACGGGATGCATGCATCCACCGCCTGATCTATCTCCTCCTTCATCTTCTTCCACCAGAATCGCCTCGCTACGAACATATGAGTTCGTTGTCGACCCGGATGCGCCAAAAGTGGGCAATTGTGGGCTGCGACAAATATAAATCGTCTCAGACTCTCCGGTATCCAAAGGGTCCATTTGTCCGGCTGTGAATAGCGACCATGAAGGCCCTTGTACCACAGTAGACCATCTCTCCATCCCATCTCCTTCATCTGATCTTTGATCGCTTTCGTCATCCGTAGCTCATCCGGGTTCTGATATAACTGTATCAGTTCTTTAAACTCCGGATCTTGAGCCTGTTGTTGCCTCCATGCGGTAGGCGAGGCTATATGGATAGTACCATCTTCTAGCCGTACCCCGATTCTTTCAGGGTCATCGTCTAGGTCACTTCTCCGCTCTTGAGGAGGCTCCGCATAAACTTCCTGCGTCTCCTCTTCCTCTCTTATGTTCGCCTTCGCATTCTCATATACCTCATAGGACCACTCAGCGTCCTCCTGGGTATGTAGCTCACAACATATCCCGTGATCCGGGCCTTGTGGACTATACCGTAGACCTGTGCGGTCATATCGGACTCCACTCGCCATCTCCATCGCCTCAATGTGGCTGACCTCATACACCTTGTCAGTGGACAAGTCTTCCATCTCCACCGTGGACACCAACGCCGATACTTCTGTGTTAAACTCTAGCCTAGAGAGGCTATCAGCGACCACATTTCGCTTTCCCGGTAGATGGACCATTGTAAAATCGAAACAAGACAAGAACGCTTGCCACCGCGCCAGCCGTCCCGTCTGTTCATGATTCATCAACCATAACAGGTTATGATGATCAGTTCTGACAGTAAATTGAGGTCCTCCCCACAAATACTCTCTGAGCCTCTTGAGGGCCCATACTACCGCCAACGCCTCTCTTTGCCTTGTGCAATAGTTTCTCTCCGCCGCACACAACTTCCTACTAATAAACATGATTGGGCGTAATTTCTTCTCCTCATCCTCTTGTTGTAATACAGCCCCAATCGCAAACTTAGATGCGTCTGTATCGACTACGAATTGTTTCGTAAAGTCGGGCATCGTTAACACCAGTCCTCCGTCTTTCGGGTCTTTGTAAATGAGATCTTACAGCGCATGAAACGCTTGCAAAGCCTCTTCGTCCCACTTCTCAAAGTCTCCAAAATCTATCATTTTCTCCACTTTAGCCCGTGTTGCACCCCAATCAGGTATAAACTGGCTATAGTATTGCGCCATCGCAAGGATGAGTGCAATTCAGTGCGGTTCTTCGGTATCGGTCGATTCATAATCTCCTCCCTCTTCTCTTTGGATATCGAGACTCGATTATGGGAGATCTCGTACCCTAAGTATGTCACACTCGTCTTGGCAAGTTGACACTTCTTTAGATTGCACTTCAGGCCAAAAGCTCCGATGCGCCTGAATATATCGGACAAATGATCGATATGCTCCTCCATTGTGTTAGAGTATACGATAATGTCATCGATATAGCAAAATGCATATTCTCCCGCCTTCTGTCCCCGCCTTCTCATAAAGCCACCGTCAGACAAATCATCGTACTGACTGCTCAACATCTTCTGCATCGCCTTCTGGAAAAGTCCTGGGGCTTGCTTGAGGCCCATCGGAAGCACTTTCCATTGATATATTTCCATACCCACCACAAACGCCGTCAGCCATCTGGACTTTTCCTCCAGTGGTATCTGCCAGAAGCCATTCTTAAGGTCAATGACCGAATAGAATTTTGCATTCCGCAGTACTCTCCTTCCTTCTTCTAATGTCGGGAGAGGATTTCTCTCTTCCTCCAGCACCTTGTTAACACGAGCATAGTTAACTGTCAGGCGCCATTCTCCTCCTGGCTTCGGCACTATTCTCGGTTGTGAGACTATTGAGGATGTTGATCTCTCAATAAAGTCCTCATTGAGCAGCTGTCTTGCTAGCTCCTCCGCTATCTTCGCCTCATGTATACTCAAATTCGCCCTTCGTGGTGCCGGTGACGGCTCCGCACCCGGTATTTTGTAAATAACCGCAGTGAAATCTTCAGGCTTGACACCACCTGCATGTGGAGGGTCAAAAATTTCCTTGTTCGCCTCTAATTTGGCTTTTAAAAGCTCCTTCTCCTTCTCCGTGCCTACTCCTTCTTCCAATATTTTCCGCGCCGCCTCTTGAAAATCTTCATCAGACATCTGCTTATGCTGCTTGAGGGGTTCTCTGTCCTCCTCCAAGCCTAAGTCCTCTTCCGAAACATCATCTAGGCCCGTCTTTTCATACGTGACCGTGTCCGGCTCATCATCTTTACCGAGCTCCACCAGCATGTCAATGAGTCTCGCGTATTGCAAAGGAGCTTTACGGGTGTAAAAACCATCAAAGCATGTGAATGCTTGCGGTATCAATTTCAACTTGTCGAGGTCTCTGAGCTTCCGCTTGTATGCACTGCTCTGCTCACGAGTTCCCATACGACAAGCCACCACTAGCTGTTGCTTGCGAGAGGGTACCGGTATAGGATGATCAATAAGCCGGTCCCTTATTTCCTGCGCCCATATCGCCTTCTCATTATATGGCAGGATAATAGTATACGGCTTATTATTTTCGAATAAAGTCCGTAAGCATTTCTTCACTTCAGACAGTGAACGCGGCCACGTGGGCTCGTCACCCCAGAAATCAGTAATAAAACTTTTAATAGTTTCTGGTGGAGTATCCGGGATTCGCCCCGTTCTCCTTGGTACAAACGCCTCCCTTTTTTCTTCTCCTACTTTCGCATGGAAACAGTATCCGTTAGTAATATGGACATCTGTTCCTACTCCTTCCGCGAATCTCGCCAACGACGGGCTTCTTTGTGCGACACATATAATCTCCTCCTTTCGCTTCTCGATTAAGTCATCAATAGACTTTTTGTCCCAATGGCATGTCGGAACTGTGACAGTGCACACTTGGGATTCCCAATTGTCGGTCCAGGACAGTTCATCCGGTCTTACGACATGGGGGTGAACGTACACCTCAAGTGCCTCATGTGCGATGGCAATCTTTTTGTGATCCGTCGCTAGACTCAGCTCATAAGCCTCATAAGAGTCAGTAGCGTTGAAGGGATCAATATCGTTCTCTTCTCCTCTTTTTACTCCATTATCACTCGCCGTGCGGCGCAATCAATCACAGCCCCCATCGTAGCCAATTGGTCATACGATAGTAATATTGACCCGTGGTAACCGGGGACGACATAGAGGTCCATACGGTATACTCGTGCGGATTTCAATTTAAAGGTTAGTGTGATGATTCCCGTGATATCCGTCCGGCTGCTCACTCCTTTGAGAGTGCCCGTTGACTTTTTCATATTTCCGTCCACCCAGTCCCGGTATCGATTAAAAAACTTCCTGCCGACAATATTAATATTCGCCATCGTATCATTACCAACTTTTAATATTGTCTTCAATGTTTCACAATAAAGTTCCGTATAACACAGAGCATCGGGCCTGTGTATATTGGCTGCGAGAACAAGAACTTTACGTTCCAAATTTTGGAGTCTTGTCTCTAAGCTTTTCAACTCCTCCTTCTTCTCCTCCTGCTTCACCTCATTAACATTTTTATTATTCTGCGGTACTGGTGCGTTTACTATTTGAGCGACATTGTCTTGTGGTACTTGAGTACACACATTGTCTTTTTGCTCGCCACCCGCCGCGACCGTAGACATTGAGTCTGTTCGTGGTTGTTTGCTTGGCCGAGGCGATACATCTGCCATTGGCCTCCTCGCCTCCATCGCAAGTCTCGCCTTCCTATTTGCATCAGTTATCATTGGTAACCGTGCTGTATGAACGGGTATGAGACTACCTTGGGGCTGCAGTCTCTGTGTACCCACATCTTTGTTTTCACATAGAGGAAGCGTTGGCCCAGTCTGCACAACAGCATTAGAAAGCACTGTGACTTTAGGGTTAAACTTCACAGTCTTCTCCTTCCTCTCTTCTTCCCCCTCCAGTCATTCCACCACCTCGAAACGATTACCTTGAGTAGTGTCCGGGTAGGATGACGTATCGGTCTCCGAGGCAGTGTTGTAGGCCTGAGCTCGACCGAAATTTGGGTTGGAGCTTGCCCACGAGCCTCCTCCTCCTCTGGGTGGGGGGGGCTGGAGCTCGAACAGCTCTCCCTTCATAAGGGGTATATCCCCGACCTCCTCCTCTTCCTCTCTGAGGGGTTCCCTGCCACCTCGAGGCTCCTCTCCATGTTCCTCGTCCTCGTCCTCCTCCTCCTCCTCCTCCTCGTCCTCCTGCTCCTGCTCCTCCTTCTCGTCCTCTTTGAGAGGCCTTTAAGTTCTTTTGTCTCTCCCTTTCCTCCTTCTTCTCCTTCATCCTCTTCATGTAGGTAATGATTGCCTCTCGTAACTCCTCATCATCACACATATTGGCATACCAACCTTCGTTCACAGCGGCAATCTGAAGCATATTGAAAAGGTCCGGTTCCTTGCCTTCCGTCCTGCTCAGAAAATTTGCCCTTGCTGTTGGGTTCTGCCTATCATGATTGAAAGAGCAGTCTCTGTTCTCCATCTGTGCCTTACACTGCAAGCCCGCGAACCACCTCCAACATGCGGTCTTCAGGTCTGGCTTTCTCTGTCTCTTCCAACCGGCAACTCTGTTTGTGTACGTGGCTTGTGCGCCAACAGGTACACCGCCTGCCTGTGCCGTATGTGCCTCCGTGAGCGAGTCCATGTTTGAGCATGCACTCATCACTTCTTGAAACAGTGCTGACGGAGCAACGCTTTGAACCGTATTTTCGAACACGTGTGTCTCGAGGAAGTTCTTGGACTTCACTGAGCTAAACGTCGAGCATTGTTGTATGAGCTGAGTAAGCTTACTCGGGTTAACTGTGTGTAACGCCGAAAAGAAATAGAGGATGATCGACTTGCGGCCATAGAATAGCACATAGGAGGAAACCACCTCCGTAAGGGTCGCCGCCAAGCCAACAGCACTCCTCAAACTCATCGCCACTGTCTCAAAGATTTCAAATCCTATGAGAGTACCAGTGCAGAGATGCTGGTATCCATGAGATTGAAAATATGAAATGAGTGTGGCCACCGCCAGTTCACACTGAGCGTCTAGGCCTGTTGCATTGTTTCTCTTAATCTCCTCCTTCTTTCTCAAAAACTTGTACTGTGTCAGATCAAATCCCTCCGAGACTAGAGATTGGTCAAAAACAGTAACAAGGGCCTCGTATTCCTGCGTTTCGTCGCAAGGAAAAGCCTTCATGCAGGCATTGATCTCTTTGAGCTTGCTCAAAAGCGAAGCATCAGAGTCTTTGTCTGAGCTCGTCTTGGCATATAGCATGAGACTTGCCACTCCTCCTTTCTTCCCCTTGAAGGCATTTATGATGTTCTGTCTGTCCTTCTTCTCCGTGTTTGTGACCACCACCGTAGTTGAGCCCGAGGGTGCAGGGGCTGGTGGGGCAGGAGCTGGTGGGATCAAATATGTCGGAGGGTGTGTCTTTGCACCACTCACTTTTGCTTTCATTCTTTCCAGTCTCATCGTCTTCTCGAACTCCTCATTCTCTTTCGCCTTCTTCTTCTCAGATATCACCAGCTTTTGAGCATGAGTGATAAAGGCCACCAATTCAGAAGCAGATCTGAGAAAATTATATTTCTCCACATATTGGTCAACACCTGCTTTGTTGGCGACCGGTGGTGCGTTACTAAGTGATTTAAGGACAGAGTGATCCTTGGTAGGAATCCATCTCTTCCATGCCTCCTTGTGCAGTAACGCACCCATCAACAGTCTGATCTTGGTCAGAACTCTGTCGGTCTTCTCTAACTCATCAATCACAGGATGAGTTTCTCCTGCTGCCTTAATGCTTTTTTCCATCTCTGCCTTCCCCTCCTCCAAGGCCTTTATTTCCATTGTAACAAAAATGAAATATGCCACTCGAGTTTTTCGAACCCAGATTGGTCTTCATTTTTGTTACATCGACTGCCTCCTGACCAGTCGCGAGGAATCTGGCCGTTGCTCTTGGGTTTGTGTACTGGAGGTAACCCTCACATCGTGGGCCGTATGTACGTTCCCAAATCAGGGTTTGAGTGTACACCCCAAAGATAGCATCGAGTAATTCAAGGTGGGTGTGTGTGTCCCCAAACTTGATATGCTGTATCTTCTTTCTCTCTTCTGGATCAGAGACCAGTTTGCCGAGGAGCTGTGCTGTGTTTGATAATAGGATATAGATCCTTCTTAGCACGACTTTTCTCTCTTCTTTGATCCTGAGGGATCCACACATAGGTATCCTTCTCTCCCCCATCTTGTTATCAAACTCTTCTTTAGTGAGGTCATAGTGGTCTTGCACCCACTGTTGTTCCTCCATGTGATCTCCTCTCCATCACTATGAATCAAGTCGATCATTTTTCGTCCTCCTCCTCCCGTGTAGGCAGGTGGTAAGGGATTACCATATGCTCCTCCTCCTCCCGTCTCTTCTTGTTCAAATCCTCCATCTTCGTCTCCTCCATATCTTCCTTCATCATCCCAGCCCTCTTCTACTCCTCCTCCTACTCCTTCATCTCCTCCTCCTCCTTCATTCAATCCTCCTCCTCCTCCTTCATTCAATCCTCTTCCTCCTCCTCCTCCTGCTTCTTCTTCTTCTCTTCTTTGATCTGCCTCCGAGAATTCACTCACTTCGGCGATCTCTGTCGACATGATGTCGTAGTAGTGATCAACAGGAGGACAGTGTCAGCTCCTATGTTTGGTTTTTGTTCGTTTGTGTTCTGTTCCTCCTTCAGTCGATTGACTAGTGAAGAGAGAAACTACTAGAGAGGGTAGGATAAGATTCCCTGTCCTCTATGAAACACTGTTTGTATGTTTGTTTTTGTTTGAGAAAAATAGTCTTTGAGACTTTCTCCGATTTCTTGTTCTCCTTACTCAGATTACTTTCTCCTCCTTCTTTTCTATATTGTATCTAGTATGAGGCACTTGGACCTACACACAGATAGTAATAGAGAAGCTAGAAAAGCTCTCCTTGAGAAGTCGACAGTCGGTCGGATAGGTTCTCAGACCTACCTTTAGAAAACGATCAGAGATTTGCAAAAATACTCTGACGTATGTGTGAGATAATGCAGATAAATGCACAAACTAGAAGGGTAGAGTGTTGTGCTCCTGTCCCTATGCTTGTTTGTGTTTTGTGTGTGTTCCTTCACTCTTCTGTCCACCTCCTTCTTCTTGGTCTCTGTGTGAGAACAGCAAGAACGACAGAGAGTTTGTATCTGATGTCTCCTTGTGAGCACACAGATACTGATTGGGCTAGAGGGTACGAGACACCTGCTTGAGATCAATCAAATTATTTGTTTTGTGAAAGAGTTATGAGGGAGCTGTGTTGGAGTATTTGTTTTCGTCTGACGTCCCCGTGTGAGACAGGTCAGTGAAAATTCACTCTGTTGCCTGTGTGGCAAAGCAGAAAGAAATCACCCTAGTGATGTGGACTTTAAATGTAATGCCCCCAACGATAGCTCGTAAAAAGTCGGTAATACAACCAAACACAGTCCTCAAAAGATGAGAATGATGTCTCGTTATATTAGCTCAGTGAAGCCAAAAAGGAAAACGGCAACAGACCAGGAATAAAATAGCATCAGGTCCAATCCGGACAAATAATACTGAAAAACAAGCTGGTGCACCTGTCACCAGGAAAATGTACTTTTTACCGGCTATCCGGGGGGTGATGCCTACAGTATGCATATTGAAAATGTGTCATGAAAATATGTGGAGAAAAAAAATTGTTGATGCCTGTTCAAAGTTCAGTTTCATATTTAAGTCACTTCCAGCTAAGCTACGACATCCTGGTTTTCACAGATCGCTTCAACAACACTTGATTTTATTGATCTGCTGCGTGACACGGTAGTATAGTTTGCAATTTGTATTGATGTTTTTATTGAAGTTAAAAACTAGATTCACAACTGAATGTGGATTGTATCCACAAATGTGGATCTTGCAGGAGTAAGTGTTAAGTATATAATACCGTGCCTGATGTTACCGGTAAATTGTAGCGATCGAAAATCAAAATATAGCCATGCGGTGGCCTCCGCTAATGATGATTCCGGACCAACTTTCGAAGTAGTAATCATTGATTAGATGCAGCCGAAGAAAATTTGTTTTCTCCCGCCACTGACTGAACGACTCAGAATCAGACTCCACCTGGTACTGAGCTGCATTATGCTGGCAATAATAAGTCGGAGTCGGGAAAACGAAGGAACGTCAGATAAAGGGTTGGAAAAATTAAAATCCTGCGTCGTCTACTACTAGAATCGAAGGCGCACAACAGGTGCAGCTGTGGACGTTATCGAGCCAGAACACTTGAAAGGTAAGACTCGCATCATTTGGTAGCTATTTTACAATCGAGCGATCAAAATTTATTCTCGTTTCTTCCGTCCACCACTGCCCCTACCGCCGCGACCACCTCGCGAAGCACCTCGCTTAGCGCGAGTAAAAGTTGTAGTTTTAGGTTTGCTCTTCTTTTCCTTTTCTTCTGCGTTCAATCGAGCTTCGCATCGAGACCAGAGGTGCCCAGGTTGCTTACAATATGGGCAGAGTGGGCTTGGTTCAGCCAGCGCGGAAGAGGAGGATGAGGATGAGGACGTGGAGGAAGAGGATGACGATGACGACGAGGAAGCAGAGGGAAAGGAGGCAGAGTATGAGGGTTGGATGTGTTGCCTCTGTCTTGGTTGAGCTTGCTGTTGATGAATCTGATTACTTTGGTTATTGTTGTACCTGCCTGGCTGAGACGCCTGATTCTCTGTTCTGTGCGGCTGGGCATGTTGCTGCCTGGCCATCCCTGCTGGCTGTCCTGGTCCACCTCCTGCCCTGTGCTTTCTATCCCTGAACTGTTTCCTGTGCTCAAGGATATCGTCGAGATCTTGGTCGCAACCTGATCAAACGCATCAACAACAACAACAAAAACAACAACAAAAATGCAAGAGCCGGATTCGAACTCAACCGCAACTGGCAGATGCGTACGCAATTTTTGCAAAGAGCGAAAAAAAAATACAACTTGTGAGCTCGTTCTGTTAAGAGACATTATAGTGCTGACCGAAGCAAGAAGGGTAAACCGAAGGCACAGTGGGAGGCACGGCGCTCCTTTTGAAGTGAATGATAACTTTTCGCGCAGGCTTCCGCCGCCTTTCGCATGATTCACAAGCGCCCTGCATCTCTATTCTCTTTATTCCGTTGCAGTAGGCCGTCAAACGGCAATCTTTGCATTCCAGAACCCTGAAAAAAGTAAACAGACAATTTGTGCTAAAATCCATTACCGATTTTGAACTGGAATCAGAGGGACCAAGTTGTGCTCGATGTTCCATTCACTGCATCGTATCTTTTGAAAAAAAGCCTATAAGCGCCATGCAAACTGTAGCTCGACGGACACGCTTGTACTGAGGGACCTAGCGTTTGGGCAGGAAGGGCACTGAGCAACGTCGACACCACGGCCAGACAGTTTGCAGGCCAGATTGGAGCAGCTCAAGCATCGAAAGCTGTCGATGAGTCCCAGCTTCTCCACTTCCTAATGCAGATCAAGAAGCTCCAAACAAACCCACACTACCAGATCAACCTGGGCTGGAGGATCCTTGAAGCACTTGGGGCATAGTTTATGCTCCTTGCCCAGCTCACTGCGTGAGACCAGCACCTGGAAGTTGCAGTAGCGGCAATTGAAATCGTAGGCAGTAAGCTCCCCGCGCTTGGGAAGAGTATGCGAAGAAAGGCACCTGTGAATGAGAAAACAGAGAGATATTACAGAAAGCAAAAATGAAAGTGATATCAGAGACATTCAACGAGCTGAGCTCTGACAAATCCTGATTGATGCTCAAGTTGGAAACCAAAGAGCAAAATATAATGCACGCTCAGGGAAACAAAAGAAAAGGACAGAGCGTGAGAGCGTGGGAAAGATATTGCCTTGTACAATACAAAAAGCGAGCTCCGTTTTCAGACTTGAGGTCCATCAGAGCACCACACTGGCAGGCGCTGAAGTTCGCTTGTATCACCTCGCCGCCCTGACCTTGTCCTAGACTGGCAACACACACAAAGGATACTAAAGCAGGCATGTATTTGTTTCAATAAGACGAGGCCGATCGACTGCACAGACAAGAACGGAGCAAGCATAGGACAGCTATTTACCGAGCGAAATGCCTTGCGATGTTGTTGTCAAGCACGCCTGCCTTCTGGATGACTTGATCAAAAATTGTCCTCATTTGCCGAATTATGCCTTGAACGACTTCGTCTTTGGATTTCTTGCCCTCCGCGATAGCTGTCATATCTTGCTCCATCTTGGCGCGTAAGACTGGCTCAGCCAATCGGAGCTTCATCTCCTGGTACCTGCCCGTTTCAAGTGTGCATGCCTCAAGGGTCAGGATTGCGTTTGTAAAGGAAAAACAGCAGAGAAGGTCTAGAAGAGAAGGAAAAGAGACTGTCTTTACCCGTCTACTAGTGCTAGGCCAAGGGGTGTGGGGCGAAAGGTGCGCCCTACCACCTCGGCATACTTGCGCTCTTGGATGGTCTTGATGTGCTGCGCAATCGTTGCATCCGTGCCTAACAACCAGGATCAAGGGGCAGCATGCAAGAAAGAGGAAAAGAGACGAAACAAGCCTTTTGACAAGACAGGCTGCCTCACCTATTCCCTTTTTGTTCATGCGGCCGATCAGGTCTGACTCAGTCAGCAACGGAGGTGCGGTCGTTGAGCCTTGCACCATGCAGATCTCATCCGGCATGAAGGTCTGATGCGGCAAGAACTGCGGGATGGTCCTGGCCTGCCAGCGATCGTATGTATAGACCTCCAGGTAATTGCGCTCGGATATGTGGAGGCCTCTGGTGGTAAAGACTTCGGTAGCCACGGTGGCCTCGATCTGCGAAATGCAAATTCAGTTTCCAATCTTGAATGTATCTTCTCTCCTTGCCATCCCTTCTCTGAGTCATTCTTAGTATCGAGACTATCTCGCCCTGTGACAGCACTAAAACTTTAAAATGTTTGAAATGGAGTCGTTCTGGTTGAAGAAACAGGGAAACGGACAAAAGAGCATGTATGCGCATATATCAGACCGTGGTTTGGCTCCCCACTGCATCCCTTGAACAACAGGCCAGGAAGTGCCGCACAACAAACTCATAGACTTTCAGCTCGTTGCCATCCAAATCTTCATTGGGAAGGGCGGTAGGGTGGATTGGGGGGTGAGCATTGTCATCCTTGCCTCCATTGACAGGTTGTTCAAATTTGTCATCATTCAAGAGCCCCGTCGCGTACTGGCCAAGCTGTGGATGATTCCTCAAGTTGTCAATCAGACCCCTCAAATCCGTTCCTTCCTTAAAGTGGTTGGTTTCTGTGCGAGGATAGCTAAGACGGCAACAAATGTAAGCAAAAAAAAGCCATGAATAATCAGCAGAAAGCAAAATAAAGATGATAATGGTGTTAGAAGCAACCTATGGTATGCACATAAGGAAATATTTGTACAAGAGAATGCATAACGGTAATTGGTGTAGAAGATACGCCAAGACCTGATGAAGCCTTTCTGATAGAGCTTTTCTGCGACATCCATGGCGGTGGAGGAGTTGAGGTGGAGGAAGCGAGACACGCGTTGCTGGAATTCAACCGTCTCCAACGGACACGGTCTGCGCCTGGCGGTCCTCTATGCACAAAGTTCATGGAGCCAGCCACCCGCAGGAAGAATACATGAAGCAAAATGGGAATATTAGAATACAATCTGAAAAGAGCGGGATGTTTGTGGATTGCGGTCGAGGAAAAGGTCGAAGACAAGAACATAACATGCAGATAAAAATCTTAACTTCCTCTCCTGCATGCCGACAAGGAATAACAAACTTGAACTAAACGTCTTGCACCTCGATCTCCTTTTTCATGGGCTACCTGCGTCTTCACATCTGTCACGGTGGCTTCAGGATTCTCGAGACATATTTCAAGCATGATCAAGCAAGCCAATCGGTCATAGACTCGTTGCCGCCCCCAAGAAAAGCACGCAGTCTCCTGCCGGTCTTTGTAGTGCATCTCCAGGTACCAAAACGGCTCTGCCTTGAAATCATGATGCTTCTTGTATGCGTCCACCACAAAGCCCAACGTGGGAAACTAGACAGAGCACACAAAAAGGAAGCAAAACTGCGAGATCTAGCACAGAGATAAGAAAAAACAACACACAGCCTAGGTAACGCGCAGGCACGGACCTGACAAGGTCCATAACTGATCACGTTGTCCTGCAGGTCTACGAATTTGTTTTGAATACGAAGAGTCTGAAAACGGGTGAAGACAGCTCCGATCCGTAAATCGATTTCGGAGCGTGCGTCTACAGCCATAGCTTGATTCCGGTTGGGCTCAACAAGCGTTTGGCAGGCTTGTTTGATGTCTCGTTCAATCAAAGCTGAAAAGCGGGCGCGGTAAATTTCCAGTCGCTTGACTTGAAGGCATGCGTCGATGACCTCAAAAGCGATGTTCTCGCCCTCGCGATCACAATCAAGCCACAGAATCAGCCAGGCGCAACGTTTCGCTTCTCGCTGTAGAGTGGTAAAGATATTCTTGGATGCATCGGGGACATACTTCTTGATGGGAGCTTCAAATAATTCACGAGGATCTACATTGGTCCAACTTTTGTGCGCCTCTTTCTCAAACTCTGTGGACATGAGGTGACCCGAAACAGAAGTCATCACCATATCTACCTACACGACAGGAGCTTGTTACCAGCGACGATAACAAAACGAACAGCTATTACTACTACTACTACTACTACTACTACTACTACTCCTACTACTACTACTACTACTACCACTACTACTACTACTACTACTACTGCTACATTACTACTGCGGCTGCGGCTACTACTACTACTACTACTACTACTAATAATAATAATAATAATAATAATAATAATAGTGTATCTCCTGCCAATTGCTGAGCCAAAAGGCCATGTGCATCCAGTCCTCCATTCCATAAGGAAAGTCTCCACACCAATCGGTGGAATAAAGGAAGTGACGGCATAGAACATTACTCTAGGAGCTTTATACCAATCAGCCCATGGAAAGGACCGATGGCCTATGTACTCCCTAAATAATAATAATAATAATAATAATAATAATAGTGCTTCTCTGTCCATGGCTGATGCAAATCTGCACATGCGCCTCCATCGTCTCACCCGTGAGGGGAGTACGAAGAATTGACGATAGGCTCTAATGACACCCCCGCACGGGCAGTTCCAACACTTCCAGACGGACCGGTATGTTCAATGAAAATACTGGTGGCACCGACGGGAATCGAACTGGCGACAGGGCCCAGATGGTAGAACTTGACCACTGGGCTATCACGGTGTCCACAATAATAATAATAATAATAATAATAATAATAATAATAATAATAATAATAATAATAATAGTGCTTCTCTGTCAATGGCTGATGCATTTCTGCACATGCGCCTCCATCGTCTCACCCGTGAGGGGAGTACGAAGAATTGACGATAGGCTCTAATGACACCCCCGCAAGGGCAGTTCCAACACTTCCAGACGGACCGGTATGTTCAATGAAAATACTGGTCCAGACGGACCGGTATGTTCAATGAAAATACTGGTGGCACCGACGGGAATCGAACTGGCGACAGGGCCCAGATGGTAGAACTTGACCACTGGGCTATCACGGTGTCCAAATAATAATAATAATAATAATAATAATAATAGTGCTTCTCTGTCAATGGCTGATGCATTTCTGCACATGCGCCTCCATCGTCTCACCCGTGAGGGGAGTACGAAGAATTGACGATAAGCTCTAATGACACCCCCGCAAGGGCAGTTCCAACACTTCCAGACGGGCCGGTATGTTCAATGAAAATACTGGTCCAGAAATAGACCGATATGTTCAATGAAAATACTGGTGGCACCGACGGGAATCGAACTGGCGACAGGCCCAGATGGTAGAACTTGACCACTGGGCTATCACGGTGTCCATAATAATAATAATAATAATAATAATAATAATAATAATAATAATAATAATAATAAATAGGGGCTGCGCCAACATCTGAAAGGATGGTTTGCGGTTCGCGAACGCATCCCCCCACCCCCCCCCCTTCCTCTTCCCAAGGTGGCTGCTCCTCTCATTCTCACATGCACAACTTTTACCGCCTTGGAACAATCGCCATTCATTTTGGCACTACTTTGTCATTACATTCGAACCCCAAAAAAAGAGCTCGTGACAAGCTTGCGAAAACACAAAGAATCAGCCTCTAAGCCCCTCTGGCACAACTCTTACAGCCTTGGAGCATTCTCGGCCCTTCATTTTGGCACTATTTTACCAAAATCTTCGTAAATATCTCTTTCAACTGGTTCACTACCTAGTACGCGTCCCAAGGTTGTGAAAACAAAAAAATCAGCCTCTCAACCCTTCTGGCACAACTTTGGGAGCCTTGGAGCATTCTCAGCCATTCATTTTGGTGCCGGCAAATCCGCTTCCGGTACATACAATTGCGGGGCTGGGTTCCCGGGGGGGGGACCCAGACCCCCTCCCCCGTTTCCACAGTCGACAGGGTACGTTCCATGGCCGGAAGTCACCGGCATAAACCCTTCCGGCACAACTCTTAGAGGTGCGGGCTAATTCGCGTGGGGTACGTACCATTGCCGGGCTGGGGTTCCCCGGGGAAAGTGCCCCCCGGAGCCCCCCTTCCCTGTCGACAGGGTACGTTCAATTGCCGGAGGTACCAGCAGAACGCAAGTGTAAGCTCTGGTGGCACAAAAACCTAAAATCTCTCGTTTTTGTGCCACCCGGCACCAAAACTTTTGGATCTCCGAAGAGAGCTCACCGAGAGGTGTCGGGTACACCAAACATCAGCCTCAAACTCCCTCTGATGTGCGCGAACGGCGCCTGGCGGCGCAAAAACCTGAATTTTCCGGTTTTTACGCCACCCGGCACCACAGTTTTTATATTTTCGAAGAGAGCTCACCAAGAAGTGTCAGATACACTAAATATCAGTCCGCTAAATCCCTCTGGTGTGCGCAAACGGCGCCTGGTGGCAAAAAGACCTCAATTTTCTGGTTTGTGTGCCACCCGCGACCAAAACCGGTACGTGCAGCAATTGCAGGGCTTGG
>WBZZ01004517.1:47500-80200 GCA_019918135.1 Paulinella micropora
TTCTTTTGAATCTCAGTGAAGTCTCAGTAAAATGGTGATAGACAACTGGGGCTCAACTACTATAGGTACCACTATAGCACAGTTATCTTTATATATAAAATAAGGCTATTTTTATATAAATTAGTCTTACTATTAATTTCAATAAAAATATACATAATTTCATCCAAATTCAATACAAGCATTCTTAATCAATAAATAGTCCATATATGAATTTCTCTCAAACTCTAAAAAAAAGATAACTCATCTATCTTTTGCCAAATCAACACGAAGAGACATCAAAACCCGTCTCTTGGTTTTTACTGCTGTGCTAGACTTAGTTATCTTTTTTTGAAAAAATGAAAGTCCTCTCCTGTTGCGAGTTTGATTATAATTTCTATTTAAATAAATAAAAATTATATTATATATAAAAAATCACGAGTATATAAATGGGTAGAAAACCTACATATACTGCGGAGGAGGCAAGGGCAAAACACGCTGAACGTATGAGAGAGTATCAAAGAAGAAATAAAGAGAAAGCACTTATGAGAGCAAAAGAATATTATCAAAAAAACAAGGCAGACATACTGAGAAAATCAAAAGAGAAAAGAGAAAAAACCAAGGCTGACCTTATTAGACTCCAGAATATTGTCGGTGAAAATTGAGATATGAAAAAAAATTGAATTTCATATTAAATATAAGATAATATTTTATATATATATTTTTTTTTATATATAAAATAAAAATATTTTTTGGAAAAAATATATTCCAATAAATATATGGCGAACACCATCGACTATGGCGGACACACATGGAACTTGGACAAGTTGGCGGAAGCAAAAATAACATATCAGATAAGGCAAAACAAGTTATATGTTAAAAAGCCGAACGGAACAAGGTTTTATGACATAACAACGACAAGGGGAGCACTATCTGACCCTGAAAGGTTTTATTCTGAACCTGAGCGAAAACAAAGGGAAAGAAAATATGTTGAACCACAAGTAATTGAGTTCAATGGTTATAAACTAATAAGGATTGACACTGAACACAAACTACCTGTGGGGCAGGCTGGCTTTGCTGCCCAACGCCTTTGGGACGGGTGCGCCGGAGTGCTCGATCACGGCCTACCGGGGCGGGCTGAGCTACACCCTGGCGGGCCAGCCCCTGGACACCAAGGGGGCGCTGCCCGGCACCTGGCGCAGGAGCTCGTACCGGCCCAGCGGCCTGGCCTGCTTCGCGGCGCACTCTCGCCAGGTCCTGCGCACCTCGGCCGAACAGCACGAAGTGGAGTCTCTGGCGTGGGCACCCGACATGTGCCAGTGCTTCGCCTCGGAGCGGCGCTGCACCGAGTGGCTGCAACGTTGGTGGGAACGGCCCGGCAGCGAGCGCTTCGAGCTGGTCGTGGACGGGCGGGCCTCGTGGACAGGACTGCAGTGCGTCGACGCGCAGCAACACACCGACCAAGGCCGGGCACAACTGTTCGCGCTGTCGGTCCACCTGGGCCCGGCACCCGCGCCGCCGGCGAACGCGGAGGCAGACGACGGGGAGGAAGTCGAAGAGATCGAGCCGGAGCCGCTGGATGGGGAGGAGTAGGCCTGACGACGACGACGTGACTCTGTTTCTCTCTCTCTCTCTTTCCCTCTCTCTCGTAGCACAAGACAAACATGCACCTAGATTGAACAAACACGTAGGCTCTTGTTTCTAACCAAGAATTTATTAAAAAGCTATTTACGGATTTTCTGTCTCTCGTTCTCGTGTCTGCCGGCTGAGTGCCAAGCGCGAGCGCCGTTCCGGGGCTGTGCTACCTTAGCTTGAGTTTAGTGTCTGTTCTTGTCCGTGCTCGGTAATCGCGCCTTTCGCAAGCTGCCAGACCGCTTGGGCGTCATGGTCAATGGGCCACAGAGCCTCGAGGCAGCAAAGCAGAGCCAGCTCCACTTCCGCTGATACTTTAGCTGGAGGCGTGTACCACCAGTTCCAAACACACAGGTCTGTGTCTGGTTCGTCCGCAACGCTAGGCAGCTGTGGCAGGTCAGGCGCCTGCCGGAACCTCCGCTGGAACCTCTTGGCTAGCAACTGGAGCACCCCCCTGCGCCACCTGATAGCCTGCTCTGGTCCCGTTGGCGCAAAGGCCGCTGCCAACAGCCAGGCTCCCGCCCGCCAGAAGGCTAGCAGCTGGCTGCGCCCGCCGCTGTACTCCGCCTGGACCAAGTTCTCGACTGTGTCTGGATTAAGCCAGGCCGAGGCCCGTTGAAGCTCAGGGTTAGCCTCGGGGCAGTCGCGCTGGGTCAATCGTTGCCGTAGCTCAGCGCAGGCTAGGCGAAGCAAGTCTGTGTTTTCCAGGGCTTCTGTCACCACTCGCCTAAACTGCAGTCCGCGTGGATATGGCTCCCCCTCTTTTTCCAGCGCCACCCGCTGCTGGCCGGTCAGGACGCCCTGCGCACAAAGCAGGCGCAGCCTAGCGCGCAAGTACAGCGACCCGGACGGTTGGAGCACAGTGTAACGCCTAGGCAGACCAAGCAGAGCTGTCAGCGCGGCAGAAAGCGTGGCCTCGTCCACGACCCGGTTCTGCAACGTGGGCAGAGTTATTCCGTGCAGGCGCTGCAGCTCGAACAAGAACAGGCTGGGCCAGCACGGAGCGCCCGCAAAGAGCCAACGCTCGACTTGCAACGACAACAACAGGGAGTTCACGTCCCGCAGCGTCTCCAGTACCTTTGGATCGGCATCAACTGCTGGCAGCTCTCTACGCGGGGGGGCCGGCTCAGACGATCCATTTTGATCGACTGCTAGGCCATGGTCGCTGACTTGAACAGCGAGCCCTTCTTCACTGTCATACTTCAGCTCGCGCCGAAACCAAACGGGCAAGTCCGTGGCTAACCAATCCAGTTTTAGGGCGGCTGCGGTGACGTCGACGTCGCCCCAACCCTTCTGGACGGTCATAACACGAAAACCCTGCACCTGCAAGGACATCTCAGCTTGTTCGATGTCAAGCAGCAGGCGGTCGGTCCAGGGGCCAACCACTGAGCGTAGCGCCACGCTGCCCGACAGCTGGAGCTCACACTCTAAGTCCTCCTCACTAAGTGTTCCTGGCTCTGGCGCCTGTACTAGCAGCTCCTGTACGTTGGCACAGCCAAACACCGTAACGAGCTTGGCTGGAGGTAAGACCAGGTTCTGTAGCGCCTGGCACCTCCGCACCAGCACCTCGGTGTACCGAAGCCTTGCCCTAACGAGGTGGACCCTCTCCAGCGCAGGGCTACCCTCGAGTCTGATACAAGGATTCGCTTTCCCCTCCTGCCATTGTTCACCCTCGTGGCTACTCCTGACCTCGTGGATACCGTCACAGCTACAGCCTAAGAATTTTCGGTGTTCTAGGAAAGGAGAGAGTGAACCTTCTTTTCCCTGCGGCAGAGTCCGAAACCATGCTCACTTGGTCGAAGAGGAGCTTCGTCACAGACGCTAGAGTGAGTTCTGAGAGCCCGTGGTACCGGAGCTGGACATTCTGCAGTCTCACGTTGGTAGCGTTGATGGTCCAGGCCAGGAGTTGTGCCGGGACTCGGAGCTGGCCCCCGCGGTAACAGTCCAGGTCGACGGTTGTTATGCAGGACCACAGCGACTGGGGCCCGGCAGACTCGGAGAGAGCCAGACCCTGTAGAAATTCTTCTATTCTCACACACTCTTCCCTGGTATCTGCACGGATGCGTAGCTCTAGCTGCATGTTCCGTCGCTTAGAGTCCTCTTGCCTAGCCCAGGCTGCAGCCACATGGGCTCCTACGCTGCCCTGAGAACCGCGGGGGTCGGCTTTTTGCACAGTCTGCAGTGCCTGCTGCCATACAACATGGAAATCGTCCATGGACAGGGCAGACAAGAAGGGGTGGGGAAGAAGGCGTCTCTCTAGTCTCCGCGTGCTGAGGCCCCGCCTGCCTGTCGTGCTAGCCCTTTTTTCTCCCGTCCTTTGAGACCCGGAGGCAGCGCCTGCAGCAGGGGAGGGGAGAAGAAGGGCGAGGAGGCGGAGCGAACCTGTCCCTTCCCCCTTCTCTCCTCCCCCCCCCCCCCCCCCCCCCGAGTCCCACCCAGGCCTCTCCCCCCTGGCATCCCCCTTTCCCGCAGACGACCGGCTTCTCCCCTCCTCCCCCTCCCTCGCCCGCTCCCAGCCACGCACAGGAGCTGTACGGCCGTCGTGTGAATAGGAAAGGACACGTACCACCTTCCTTACCACCCGTCGCTTCGCGGAGGCCCTTTGCAGAGCAACCAATACCGCGACGAGCTAGCATGTGGAGCACTGTCCTGTGTGTGTTAATCCTGTTGGAGCCTGTCCCTGCGTCAGCCCTTCCACTGTGCCTGTGGCTAAGCACGAGCGGCTTCGAGGGGGGCCAGCGGCTGCCAGCCCCAGAGCCCGGCCTCACCAGCACCACGCCACCTGCCGGGGCGGGCAATGGGACCACGAGCACCGCTCCGGCCGGCGGTGGCGGTGGGGCGACGACGACCACGGGCACCGCCCCGGCCGGCGGCGGCGGTGGGGCGACGACGACCACGAGCACCGCGCCGGCGGGTGGCGGCGGTGGGGCGACGACGACCACGGGCACCGCCCCGGCCGGCGGCGGCGGTGGGGCGACGACGACCACGAGCACCGCGCCGGCGGGTGGCGGCGGTGGGGCGACGACCACGAGCACCGCGCCTGCCGGTGGTGGGGCGACGACGACCACGAGCACCGCGCCGGCCGGTGGTGGGGCGACGACGACCACGAGCACCGCGCCAGCCGGCGGTGGGGCGACGACGACCACGAGCACGGCGGCCGCCACCACGAGCACCGCCCCGGCCGGCGGAACGAGCAACGGGACCGCGGCCCTGGTCGGCAACATCGAGTGGTTTATCAATGACACCTCGGTGCCACTCGTGCTGCCGTTCGAGCCCCCGGCCCCGGGGACGGTCCGCCGGCGCTTGGCCCAGGCGCCAACCAACTATACCGACGAGGGCTCGGAGGTCGACTGGGGGGACAACCAAACCTCGTGCTGCTATATACCCTTTGTGCCCTGCGCTCACAACTACTCGCAGCGTGGCGTGTACGACATTCGGATCACCTCGGAGGCCGCGCCGGGCTGGTCCCTGGCCCACACCGACCCCATACTCGCGGCCGGCCTGCTGCGCATCCACCAGTGGGGCCCCGTCAGCCTGCACCCTACCCTAGGGGAGCACTTCCGGGGGGCCTCCTCTCTGCTGAGCGTGCCGCCGACCCCGCCACCCCCCAGCCCGCACGGTCCCCTCCGGTCGTTGGCCAGGTCCTTCGAGGGCGCGACACTCTTCAACAGCTCCCTCAGCGCTTGGGACGTCAGCTCGGTCACTTCCTTCGTCGGGACCTTCCGTGGCGCCAGCAGGTTCGACTCGGACCTGGCGTCCTGGCGCCTGGGCCCCGCCGACCTGGACCTGAGCTCCATGTTCGAGGGCGCGCGGTCCTTCAACCGCAGCCTGGCCGCCTGGAACGTGAGCGGGGTCGTCACCATGCAGAGACTGTTTTTCGGCGCGTCGTCGCTGCGCCAGGACCTGACACGGTGGGACCTGACCAGCCTAGCGGTGGGGTCGGGCTGCCGGGACATTGCCGACCTTGAGCGCGTGAACCTGCGCTTGCGCCCGGGCGCAGAGTGTAACATGTAGCTAGCAGCTACGGGCCCGCGACCGCGCCCGGCAGGGTTCTTGTCCGGTCTTACTAGTATTAAACGAGAGCTGCCAAACAGGACTTACTTTTTTATTTCCGCCGCCTGACTGCCCACGCCGCGCGCAACCCTCCTCCCGCCTCCCCACTGCCTCGGCCCCGGCTACACTGCACAGACCAGCCTGGCGCCGCTCTGCCACTCAAGCTGGAGCGACACTTCGTAGATGCCGGGCGGAGTGTCCACGGTCTCGGCGTAGGACCGGTAGGTGAAAACGACCACCAGGCGGTAGTAGTTGTAGAAGCCCTGGTTGTCGGGCACCGTAAAGTCGCTGTACCAAATAGCGATATTCTCGGCCGTCTTCCACAGAAAGTTGTCGGTCGTCCACACCGAGACCCAGCTGCCGGGCTCGCCCGTCGTGCTGCCCACGAGCACTACGTTGCGCGGGGCGGCCTCTCCGTGGCGGTCCGTCCGGAAGTACACGCGCCCCCCGGCTATGCGGAACCTGTCGCGCGTGTTGCCTAGCTGCAGGTACTCCCCCGGCAGCGTGGTGCTGGTAGTGCGGGTAGACAGCGTGCCGGCGTAGACTCCTCCCCCGAACAGGCCGCTGGTGTAGAGTTGCGGGAGCAGCCGCCAGTGAGTGTAGTCGACCCCGTCGAACGCCCGCCAGGCCTCGCCGCAGGCCTGGCTCCGCGCGCTCAGGACCCAGCCGTGCTGCTGCAGCGCCGAGTTACTGCCGCCCCAGCGCGGCGCGGGGAACAGGCTGCGCATGCCGGCGGACGGGCGCGTCCCAGGCAGACAGACGCACTCGCCCCCCTGCGTGTTGTTGCAGACCGTGTTAGCCCCGCAGCGGTGCGTGAGCGCGGCGCACTCGTCCAGGTCGGTGCAGGCGCCGGTAGCGGGCGTGAGGCCGAAGCCCGGCGGGCACGTGCAGTACCGCCCGCTACCGCCCAGCACCGTCTTGCAGCTGCCCTGGCAATTGTGCGTGCCGGTGGCGCAAGGGTCCGGCGCCTGGCAGGAACGGGCGCTCTGGTTACAGGCCGCGCCCGGCGGGCAGTAGCACGCGGGCCCGGACGGGCCGGAGAGGCACGCGGCCGCGCTGCAGTTGTGCGTGCCCGCCCGGCGGCGCGGTGGTCGTAGTGCTAGTGCTCGTCGTCGTGAGCCCCCCCGGGCCGCCGCCCGGCGGCGCGGTGGTCGTGGTACTAGTGCTCGTCGTCGTGAGCCCCCCCGGGCCGTCCGACGGAGAGGTCACAGGGGGCGGGATCCCCAGCGTTCCGCACGGGCCAAGGCACGGACAAAGCAAGAAGCGGGCGCTACCGGAAGCTATGCTATTCAGTAACACTAACCCTAGCACGAGCTGCGTGCTCCCGGGATACCGGAGGGGACGGGCCATGAGGTATGTAAGCCTGGCTAGCTACGCAGCGATCGACTTTATGTATACTGGCGTATGGACAGAACGGCTGAACTCTAAGCCAGCCTGCACTAGCAATAGGCGGCGGAAGGCGGGCGGAGACAGAAGGCAAGGGAGGGAAGAGAAGAAAGGGGTAGCGACAGGGGGAGAGATCAGCCCCTCCTCCCCCGGGGGTGCGAAGAGTGCCGATCACCGGGGTGCGTCCAGATAAGTCGTGACAAAGGAATGGCCCCCTCGCTCGGCGCGACTGCCTCCAGGAACGCCCGCGCGCGGCCGCGTACGCGGCCGAGGCGGCCGGCCGGGCGGGCAGAGGAGGCACGCCTGGCGGAACGGGCGAGCGGGCGGTGCACCGGACCAGCTCACACGGCCCGTTTAGCAGCAAGGCCCCCCCCCACCCCTAGGTTTTTAGCAGAACAGCTCCCCCCCCCCCTACCCTAGGTTTTTAGCACTTTGTTTAGCAGAAAAACACCCCCCCCTCTTACTCTGGATTCTAGCATCGCATTTTAGCAAACCCCCCCCCTGGGTTTTAGCACCGAATGTAGCAAACCTCCCCCCTGGGTTTCAGCACTGCATTTAGCAGAACAGCCCCCCCCCCTACCCTAGGTTTTTAGCAGAACAGCCCCCCCCCTACCCTAGGTTTTTAGCAGAACAGCCCCCCCCCTACCTTAGGTTTTTTAGCACCTTGTTTAGCAGAACAGCCCCCCCCCTACCCTAGGTTTTTAGCACTTTGTTTAGCAGAACACCCCCCCCCCTCCTACTCTGGGTTCTAGCATCGCATTTTAGCAAACCCCCCCTTGGGTTTTAGCACCAAATGTAGCAAACCTCCCCCCTGGGTTTTAGCACTGCACTTAGCAAAATCCCCCCCCCCCCCCCCCAGGTTTTGGCACCGCGTTTTAAATTAGCAGGAAGCCCCCTCCCTCCCCGTGAGCTTTAGCACCACCTTTAGCAGGAAAACCCCCCCCCCCCCTACCCCCAGGCTTTTAACACTGCGTATAGCAAACCCCCCTGGGTTTAGCACCACCTCTAGCAGGAAAGCCCCCCCCCCCCTCTCTCTCTCCTCTGCGCGTTGAGCACCTGTCAGCTAGAAACCCTAACTCCCTTCCTCTGCTCGTCGTCCACCCCGCCCACCCGCCACGCCTGCCCGAGTGTGGGGGAGCAGGGGGGGGGAAAGCGGGGGGCGTCCTCACCCCCTTGCCCCCTAGCAACCGGCGCGCGGGGGGAGGGAGGGGGGCGGGCGTTCCGAGGGGACACCTCCGGTGGCATTGGGCCCGCGCGCCCGCCTCCGTCCACACCACGGGGGAAGAGGGGGTGCGTGGGGAGAGGGGGGGGGGGGGGGGGGGTAAGCGCTCCCCCCCCCGCCCGGTGCGGGGTGTGCCTGCGCGCACACGGGGCGTGGGGAAGAGGAGTACCACCCTGCCGACCGTCGCTAGGCCTGCCCTGGTTAGGACACAAAGCGTACTTGGGACACGGTGTCAGATGGTTCAAGGGCCAGGCCACGCCCCAGCCAACTCCTCCGGCCAGAAAAGGCCTCTTCGGCGGCAGGTCTTCTTGGGAGGCCTACCAGGGAACGCGACCTACGAACAGATCTGGCAGGCCCTCGTAGACGCGGGCGTAGAGATCCAGCGACTGCGACTCGTCTATCACCAGGGGCGGTCCAGGGGCTTTGCCTTTGCTACCTTTGCGAGCGCCGCGGCCGCGCGGCAAGTGATAGCCAACTGGCTCATGGTCCTCGGCCGCAAAGTGGACTGTCGAGCGGGCGAGCGGCAAGGACTGCAATGCACCGGCGTATATACGCGCAAGCTGTTCGTAGGCAACCTTGCTCCTTCCACCTCCCTCCAGGACCTGAGGGACTACTTTGCCGCCCAGGGCCGGGTGATCAATGTGCAGCTCAAGTTCTGCGCCGGCCTGCGCCCGGTCCACCGTGGTTTCTGCTTTGTCACGTTTGGCGAAGTGGAGGAGGCACAGCGAGTTCTGTCGCGCGTGCATGTGCTGGGCGGCAGAGTCCTGCGCGTGGCCAAGGCGGAGGGCCGAGCGCCAGCCAGCGAGCTTCCACCAGTTACTAGCCTACCCCGCGCTGGCGCCTGGCGCGGGGGACCTACCGCTAGCCTACCCCACGCTGGCGCCTGGCACTGGGGGCCTGCCTGGGTGACAGATTACGGTGTTTTACCGAAGCAGCCGGTCTATGCACTGACCTGCTACGCGGGACCGGCGAACGGCCACCCGGCTCCCCCAAAGTTGCTAGTACGAAAGGCTGTTCATTAAAGAAGACTTGGAGCTCGGTGTGCCTCGACCGCGCCGCAGGCTGCGGGCGACCGGACGGACGGCCAGTGAGAAAGGAAAGAGGGAGAGAGAGTGGGTAGCACAGCACCGACTCTGCCGGAGCGAAAGGGAGAGAGAGAGTTGGGCAGGGGGGGGGTGGGAAGGGGGAGAAGGAAAGAGAGCGAGCGCGGATGGCGGGGGGACAACGCAGCCCCTCCTTTTCAGCGCGGAACGAACGTACTCCCCCAAACACACAGAGAGTGCTCGACCTCCGAAGAATGTCCCGGGAGAGGGCGGGCTGGGGCTCCGACGAGAGAGAAAGAGGCCCGGACGGGAAGAGCAGTGTCCGCTGGGTCAGGCACTTGCGTGTGACAACCAATTACCCTAGCCTCAGTGAGGCCGAGGCTGCCTTCAGCGCCTCGGCCACCCCGCTGGACGGTGATCCGCTCGAGCTGCCCGCGCTCGGTGAAGCGCGCCGGGCCCTCGAGCAGCAGGGCGCCAACGCGCTGGCCTGTTCCTTCCCGCCACGCGCCATACTAACTAGCCTCCTGGTGGCGGGGCGTTACGCGCACCTCCGGGGGCTCCAGATCCTGGTGCTACCGGAGCTGGCGGAGGAGCCCTGCCTGCCGCGCCGCCGGTACGGAGCGGAGAGGGTGTACGAGTGCAGCTTGGCCGAGGTCACGTGCTCCTTCGGCGTGGTGAAGTGTAGCCTGCAGCAACTAGCCGGGCTGGCCCGCACGCGCGAGAAGCAGGAAGAGTACGGGTTCCTCCTGGAACATGGTGAGTCCCTGCTGGATTTTAGCCGGGTGAACTCGCTGGTCAGCGCCTGCCGCCGACCTCGGGTCTCGTACCGGCCGTGCCGCGCCAACGCACTCGTGAACTTGTTTAGCTACCAGCGACGGTGCGCCGAGCAGAACGCGCTGGCCAGCTGGTGGCTGGCCCGGCGGCCGTGCGCCGAGCGGGGCTTCAGGGCCTGCCTCTTTATGCACGGCAACTTCATGTTGAACCGGGTGTGCGGGTGCCCGCCTCGCAACCTGGCCGTCTACGGGCACGACCTGTCGTGGCCGGCCGGGCACGAACAGCCGGACTGGAGGGCCGCGTTTGTGTGCTGTTACGGACAGGGGATGCGCCGGGACGTACCGCCAGAGCTCTCACCCTCGGAGCGCAGCGCTTGTCTGCGCTGGGTCGAAGAGAGGCGGGCGGCCTGCGGGGCGCGACAGTGGGAGGGGGGGAAGGGCCCCCGCGGGCGGGGCTAGGCCCCCGCGGCGGGCCAGTGCACCAGCAGCCTCCGCAGCTCTTCTAGAAACTGTGCCTGCCGGTGCGAGGCCGCGAGCCGCGCGTGGAGCTGGGCCAGGGTGCCCAGCCCCGGCCCGCCGGCTGGGGCGAGCCCCGGCCCGCCGGCCGCCGGCGGGGCGCCGAGCGCGGGCAGCTCCCAGCCCCAGCGCGAGCGCACAAAGCCCAGCAGCTCCTGCCACTCGCTCGCCACGTCGCTTAGGTACGCGTCCACGCGCGGGCCGAGCACCGCCCCGTGGGCCAGCCACTGCCACGCGCTGGTGTCCGGCCAGCCCGCCGCCTCCGGGCCTGGCAGCAGGGCCCCGCCGGGCGCGGCGGGCGGCGTGGTGTCGGTAGCCGTAGCGAGGGTGGAATCGAGCCCCCGCGCCGCGGCGCTGAGGCTCCCGTACGCCGCCTTACATTCCGCCTGCCAGGCGCGCACCTCGGGCAGAGCGCCTAGGAGGCGCACCCTGGCCGCGCACAGGCTCTGGAACCTGGACACGACCCGGGCCCAGGCGGCGGCGAGCGTGCACGCCACCCGGGCCTCGGCGGCGGCGCCGTGGGCCCAGACCTCTCCCGCGCCCCACAACAAAGACAACAAGAGGAAATTAAACCAGAGCGCATGTCGAGCCTGGAGCAGAGGGCCGGGCCAACCGGAGCCAGGGGGGCCGTCGTCCGCGCCCCCCGCGGCGCTGGCTTCGGCGCGGAAGCTGGCGGCCAGGGTCGAGCCGGCGAGGGCCCGCAGCAAGGCGTGCGCCTCGCTGCCGGGGCACAGCAGGGCGGCCCCCGCCTCGAGTTGGCGGTACGCGGCGCACACCCGGCGCAGCCGCGCGGCGCGCGCCCGCGCCAGGTCGGCCCTGCGCCGCTGCTCGAGGCGCCCGGGGGACAGTGTGAAGAGAGAGTCGCTGTCGGCTACGCCCGGGTCCGCCAAGTCCCGCAGCTCCGGGAGCGCGTGCTGCAGCAGGCCCCCCAGCAACTCCACCAGGGGCGGCAGGCCCGCCTCGGCGCCGCCGCGGTCGCGCTGCGCACCGTCCCAGCGCGGGACTGACAGCGTGTCCTGCCGGTCCTCGGCGTCCTGCAACCAGCGCAGGGCCTCTGCCACCCCGGCGGCGGAGCCGCACGCCGCCTGCAGGCCCGGCCAGGCCAGACGCCACGCCCCGGGGGCGGGCGGGCCGGCCGAGCTGGCGCCGGGAGCGGGCGGGCCGGCCGGGCTGCCGCCGGCCGCGGGCCAGCCCTGCCCGGCGAACGGCGAGTCCGCCGCGTCGTCCGGCGGGGGAGCAAAGGCCGCGAAGAAGTCACGCACCCCCGCCCACCAGCGCCTCCCGTTGAGTTCTAGGCACAGGGCGTGCAGGGCCGTGCCGTGGCCGCCCCCGGTTCCCCAGGCGTGGCGCACGACGGGGGCTACCCACTCCTGCCAAAGGTCACGGGGCAGGGCCCCGAGCCGTTGGTACTCGCCCCAGAGAGAAGCTTCGTCCCCGAGGGAGGCGGCGTCGCGGAGGCAGCGTTCTGTCTCGGCCGCCAACCTCTGCCGGAACGAAGCGGCCGCCCAGCGGCGGACCTCTGCCCCCACCGCGCCGGGGTCCGCCGGCGCGGACAGCCCAGGCCCCGCGCAGGGTGCCACGCGCTGTACCGCCCGCTCCAGCGCCAGCCAGGCGCGGACGACTACCGGGTCGGGGCCCAACGACGGCCCCCCCGCGGCCGACACGTGCCGGGTGAGGCCTAGCGCCGGCCAGCCCGCGCGGCCGCACAGGTACGGCGCGTGGCGCGCGAGCACGTGCTCCCCCAGCTCCCACCAGGCCAGCGACGCCAGGCCCCGGCTCGCCACGGGGCCCAGGCCCGCCTGCAGCGAGCGCCACTCGCTCAGCCACAAGCGCGCGTCGGACGCCCAGGGGTGCGCTTGCGTGCGGCCACGGGCGCACAACGCGGCTACCTGCGGCAGGGGCAGCCGCAGGGCGCGCGGCTCCAGCACCAACAGCGTCCTAGCCACGCGCAGCGCGGTGCGCCGGCCGCGGGCGCAGTGCTGGTGCGAATAGAACTCGTCGCAACACAGGTGCGCCCGGCCCAGCCGCGCCACGCGGTACGTACGCCGCTGCTCCTGGAGCTCCCGGCCCCGCAAGTCCGCCTCCAGCGCGCGGAAGGTGTCCAGCCGGTCGCGGGCGAGGAGGCACTCGTGCTCCAGCTCCGCCCAGCGCCGGGCCAGGGGCCCGGGCTCCTGGCACGCTGTCGGCGCGGGCTGCATGCTCTTGTACCTCGGTCAGTCTGTGCCGCCCGCTGCCCTCGCCCCCCCCCCCAACCCCCTCCCCCCGCCGGCCGCCCGGTCGACGGTCCCGCGGCGGCCGGGCGCGTGCCCCCCTCCCCCGGGCCGGGCCGCCCCCCCCCGGGCGGGGGGAAGGTGGGGGGGAAGCTACTTCACGGGGAGGGGCCCGCGGCGGGGGGCGCGGGAGCCGGGGCGGGGGGCAGGGAAGCCCCCTCCCCGTCCCACCCCCTTCCTGTCCCTGCACCACTGACCTACACGCGCGCTGGCCTGCGGTGTAGCACTGCTGGCCCAGGTAGCAAACGCATTTCTTTTATTCTTCGCGGATGGTAGACCTAGAAGACGACTGGATGTGGGAAAATTGCTCCTTGGAGGTAGCACCCCCTGCACGGGCCCGGGAGGCTGCTGACCAACGCTCTCGCCCCCCCGAGCGCACCACCGGCCAGACACTCACACACACGCACGGACCGGCAGCCCCGCGCCCGCGGCGCCGCACGACCAGCAAGCCGAACGCCCCGTCCTGGGCGCGCGTGCGTGCCTGGTGCCTTTCGTGACGAGCCCTACACCAGGCCGGGCCCCTCTCGAACCCTCTCCCCTTGCTCGTGTCTCTTCTCGCCAAAGCCTGTGCACCCTCCTCCGCCGGACTCCCCCTGCGCCCCCCTCCCCTCGCTTCAGCCGGGCGTCCCCGTGTGCCGGGCGATGACCTGGCCCCACAGCTCGTGCAGCTCGGACAGCGCCTGCCGGTCGCCCCCCCGCGCCGCCAGTGTGTACCAGGTGATGGCCAGCGACAGGGAGGGACGAGTAACCACGCCCGTTTGATAAAAGAAACCCACCATGTACTGACAGTCTGTGCACCCGAGCTCTGCGCCGCGCCGGTACATAGCCAAGGCCAATCGCTGGTCCGGCTCCACACCCAGCCCGTTCCGGGCGCAGTACGCGAAGGCGAAGGCCGAGTCCCGGCAGTCCACCGCCTCGGCCAGGGCGCGGAAGGTCTGAGCGGCGCGCGCCTCGTCGCGCCGGCAGTCGGTGCCCGTCAACAGGAAGGCGGCCAGGTTGTAGACCGACGCGCTGCAGCCCTGCGAGGCGGCCAGGGCCCAGGTACCGATGGCCAGCCCCCTGTTCCTGGGTCCGCCGAGGCCCAGGCTGTACATGTCGCCTAGGAACCTCTGGGCCAGCCGCGAGCCGGACGACGCGGCCGCCCGGAGCCGGCGCCTGGCCAGGCGTGCGTGGCCCGCTTGGTACAGAAAGAGACCGCCCAGTTCGTCATCGTCCAGCAGGTGCTCGCCCTTGGACAGAGCCCGCCGCAGGCGCTCAGCGTCGAGAGTTTTAATAAACCGCACTTCACTGACGGCAAAGAGTGCATAAGCAGACAGCGCCCGCTCCATCACGGCCTGGCGGGACCGGGCGGAGGGGTGCGCCATGCTAGGGATACGGCAGCGTCCCGCCCCCCGTGCCCTCGCACCCCGGGGCAGCCCACTCTTGGTCTGTAGCGCCGGGCCGGGCCCCAGACCGACCAGCCAAGGAGCAGCAGGAGCAGAGAGAGGGGGGGAGGAGGGGGGGGGAAAGCGCGAGAGCGGAGAGGAACGAGCAGTGCGCCGAGAGGCAGAAAGGGGAGGGGTGGAGAGGAGAGAGAGGCCGCGCGCGCTTCCCCCTCCCCGGGGGTTCTCTTGGACTGCCCGGGGGCCGCACGGGTCACACTACCTCGGTCCCCGAGCCGTAGCTCGCCACCTTGGGCTGGGGCAGCACGTAGAAAAAGCGGCAGCGGTCCTGGTAGCAAAGGCCCTGGATGACCAAGACAGAAGAAAAGCCGACCCCGCCCGAACGCAGCCAGGGCGGCCAGGCCTCCTCCGGCGCCAGATAACAGGCTGTGCCCAGGAGCAAGTACAGGAGCCAATGGTGCAGGTGGCACCAATAAAAGCCGGCCTGGTCGTGGCTGACCACTCCTAGCACGGGCAGCCAGGCGCGCTCGGGCACGCACCGGCGGGCCCGGCACAGCCGAGCGCGCAGGCTGCAGGGCCCGCAGCGTTCGCGGTCCAGCGCCGGCAGCAGCACAAAGAACAGCAAGCACCAGCACAGGGCCGCGCAGACGCCCACATAAAAAGCTTCCGTCTGCAGTGGGGCCGGCCGCATCGCTTCTGGCCGCCGCAGGAGAGAGGAGGGGGGGGCAGGTCTGACCGCCGCAGGAGAGAGGAGGGGGGGGAGCAGGTCTGACCGCCGCAGGAGAGAGGGAGGGGAGAGCAGGTCTGACCGCCGCACCGCGGGGGGGGGGGGGGGGGGGCGGCGCGAAGTAACTCTCTTAGGCCCCCCCCCCCCGCCCTGCCCCCGGGGGGGGCGCCGCAGCGTCCTGTCTTGGCCTGGTCCAGGTCCGCCCCCCCGCTCCTCCTCGAGCCGCCGCTAGGCGCCGGGCCCCGCCCGCACGTAGCACAGCAGCGTGCACCGCCTGCCCCAGCGCCCGAGGCGGCCCGCCCCGGGCAGGTCGTGCCAGTCCCAGCCCTGGTCCGTGCGCCACCAGGCCGAGCGCGCGTGCCTGGCCGGCTTCGGTTGCAGGTCGTCCAAGTACCACCAGTCGCTGTCGGCTCCCGTGTGGTAGCGCGCGAGAGCTACGTAGTGCCCGCGGCGTGCGCTGGCGCCCAGGTGTGCCTGCAGCCCCGCGAGCACGTAGCGTTGTGGTTCGTCCCCCGCCCGCCGGCACACGAACTCTCCCCACAAGGGGTCGAGCGGCGAGCGGTCCTTGGTGCGCGCGTCGCCCGCGCCGGCGACGACCCGCCTGACGAACACGAACAGGACGGGCGGCAGGCGCTCCGTGGCCGCGAGCGAGGCGAGGCGTTGCATCAGGCGCTGGTAGCCGGCCGGCTGGCACACCAGTGGCAGCTCTTCTAACTGGGCGTGGCGTTCGTACTTGAGGCCCGCCTCCTGCAGCCGGGCTTCCTCTGCGCCGGCCAGCTCTGGCGGCAGGCAGCGCGCGCCTTGCTCACCCCAGGTCAAGATCACACTGGCCACTCGCAGCAGTTGGTGCTGGGCGCAGACGGTCAACAGCCGGTGGAGCTCCGCGCACGCCGGCGTCGGGCGGCCGGGCCCGGCGGGCCCCCCCAGGGCCCAGCGCCTGCGCAAGAGAAAGCGCTGGATCAGGTCCTGCGCAAAGTCCCAGGCGTCCTGCGGGCCCGGGGAGCGGCCCCGGGGCAACACCGAGGCGCCGGGGTCAGCGCCGGGGTCCGAGTCCGTGGCCAGGCACTCTACCTCGTACGGCGGCAGGGCCATGCCCCGCGGCTGCCGGTGCAGCCAGGCGAGGAGGACCCTCGCCCCCTGCCGGTGGTGCGGGGGGGCGTCCGGCGACAACTCCCCCCGCGGAAAGTAATCCTCCTGTACCAGGCGCAGGACCGCGATGCGCATTTCGGGGCTGCACAGCAGCACTTGCAGCGTAGCGTGCAAGAAGCAGCGCCAGCCCTGGTTGCCGCTCGCGTTGAACGGCGCCGGGTTCAGCACTCTGGCGCTGGCCATGGCGCCGGACAGGTTTGTGGCCGCGCCGGGGGGGGGGGGGGGGGGGCGGTCGGCCTGGGGGAGGGCGCCGGCCGGCACAGTTCCCCCACCCCCTTCCCCCGGCCGGCACAGTCCCCTCCTCCCCCTCGTCGTCCCCCTCCCCGCAGCCCCGCCCCCTGCCCAGAAGTGACTAACCCCCCCCCCCCCCCCCCAAGCATGAACACCCAGTACCGCGCCTGTGCAGTGTGGGATCGAGCGCCCCGACTAAACTCCGGCGTACAGAGGAGGAGGAAAAGCCCGGCGGTTCGGGGGGGCCTCGTGTCTTGCCGGCAGGCCGGGCGTCGATCAAAAGCAGCAGGAACAAGATTTAGTAACATTAAATTGTGTGCTCTTCCCCCCAGACTACGTTTGGTGGTGCTCACCTCCTGCCTGACCCCGGGGCATCGTCCTTAGCTGTCCACCGGCCAGGGAAAGAGAGGTCTGGTAAGGGCGCCCGGCCCCGGCCTGACGGCGGACACCTAGGTGGGCCGAGACGCCAGGCAGGGCGAGGCCGGAGGAGAGACACAGGACGAGGGCAGGGGAGAAAGTCTCTCCCTGCCTGCCCGTAGTGGGGCCTTTCCCCTGGTCTCCCCCCCTCGTCCTGACGCGGGGGCGCGCCCCCAGCCAGGCAGGCCGGCCCTGCCGGCGAGGTCCGGGGGTCCCGCGCGAGCTCACCCCGGCCTGCTCTCCCCCCGGGTGAGGAGCGGGCCAGGGGCGCGGGCTGCCGCCGGGGAACGAGGCGGGGGGGGATGCTGCCGGGGGGAACGGGGCGGGGGGGCTGCTGCCGGGCGGGGGGCGGCGGCGCGCCGGCCCCCAGGGGCCACCGGCCTGGGGGAGAGGAAGCGGGTGGGGGGGGGGGGGGGCCGGGGGGCGGCGGGGGCCACGCCGGGGGAGGCCACGCCGGGGACGGGGGGAGGTGGCGGGGGCGGCCCACAACGGCCGGCCGGCCCCTGATGTCCAGCGCGCCGCCGGCCCCCGCCGGCCACGAAGACGACCCGCAGTCGCTGTTGTTGCAGCGGCTGCGCCAGGCCTGGGACGCGCGGCTGCAGGCGGCCCCCCCGGCCCGCCCCCCCGCGGCCGCCCACCCGGACCCGTGGTCCCTGCGGCAGCAAGGAGGGCTCCAGGGGCTGGTCGGGGAGTGCGCGTTCCGGGTCCAGGAGGCGGTGCGCGACTGGCAGGCCGCGCACGCGCGGGCGCACGGCGTGCGGCCCTTCGCGGACTGCCCCCCCGAGGAGGACGAGGACGAGGCGAACGGGCCGGCGGCTTCGGCCGGCGCGGCGCGCCTGCAGGAGGTGCGGGCGACGCTGGACCTCTTCCTGACCGAGGGCGAGCCCCGTTCGCTGGACCAGAAGAGGTTCCACGACGCGATGCTCGTGTCGTGCGCGGAGCTGATCTTGGGCAAGATCGAGTTCCAGCGCGAGCGGCCGGGCCTGCTGGAGCAGCTCGGGCGCACCACGTACCCGTTCGGCACGCTGATCCTGTGCCCCCGCCGCTGGGGCAAGTCCACCAGCGTGGCTTGCTTCTGTGCCGCGCTGCTGTACCTGTGCGGGCGGGTGAGGCTGCTCATCCTGGCCACGCAGATCAAGTCGGCGGCCCTGCTGATGAAGTCGGCCCTGGTCTACTTCATGCAGCTGCCCGGCGCGGGTGAGCGCATCATCGAGAACAACGCGTTCCGGCTCGTGGTGCAGGGCCGCGGGGTGCGCGGCTCGCGGGCGCAGGCGCTGCGCACCGGCAGCGTCAACAGCATCACCGCCTGTGCGCCAACCGAGTCCAGCGTGCGCGGCGAGAGCGCCAACTTGATCCTGGTGGACGAGGCAGGCCGCCTTTGTCAGCCCGCACATCATGGCGGTGCTGGCCCCGCTCCTCACCGTGGCGGGGACCAGCATTATCTGCATCTCCACCCCGGCCGGCTCGGAGAACTGGTACACCCGGCTCTTTCTGCCGCCCGCCGGCCCCGACGGCCCCCCGGCCGAGGACATGTTCCTGCGCTTCCACGTGGACCTCTTGTGCCAGGCGTGCCGGCAGAGCGGCGTCGCGCCCGAGAAGTGCCAGCACAACGCCCACCTGGCGCCCGCCTGGCTGCCGACGTCGAGCTCCGATGTACAGAACACGGATTGGCTACCCGTGCAGCTTACCCCCCGCTCGGCCCTGGCGGCTGGCACACCCCAGGGCAAACTTCAGGTCCGCCTGCACGGCTGGACGGGATCCGGCTGGACGGACCCCAGGTCCTACAAACCCGAAGGCCTGGTACGCAGGAGCAACTACGATACCATCCTTGTCAATACGTCGTAACTACATGGACCTTCGTCGGATTGTTGGAAAACCCTGCGGCGCGCAAGCTCGCGATGTCCGACTACTGGGCTACAGAAGGCGAGGTTATCTGCACCTTTCTGCCGCCACCAAATGATGGCCGCGACCATGGTAGTACGCAGAAGGCCAAGCTCACGTCTTTCGAATTAGACGAGGTCTCTAAGGCAACAGGGGGTTCCCGGGCGTGGGCCTGCCTGGCGCAGTATTTGCGTTGCGCCCTGGCGCCTGACTTCCTGCGCCAGTATACCTTTGGCGTGGACCTGGTCCCGTGTCTACCGGACAGGGAAATCGGTGCTCCCGAGGTCGTCTACCTCGCGGATGGCCTCCTCCCGTCCGCCGGGGAGGAGCGCCCTACGCAAGCGCCGGCGTGGAGAGTATTAGAGTCCGGTGTCGCCGGGGCCGGCGCTGTGTCCGCTTAACCTAGACGATCGAGCGCGGCGTACCAACAACAACAGCGTACGCCCACGGTCAGCCCAGACAGTAAATGGACGCGCCAGGGAAAAAGTATGGCTGACAGGCGATTGGTGCGCCAAAAAGTCTCACCTACGGTCGTCGCGGCGGCGCGCTGGCGCCTTACCCGTCCTGTTGATAAATTCAAGCAAAATAAGCTCTGCTCTTTTCTTGTGTCTACCCCCGGCGCCGGGTTACTTGCTTCCTTGCTGGGTGGTAGCGCGGGGCTGGCCGGTCACGCACGGTGTGGTAGCCCGCTAGCCACCCAGGTGATTTTCCTTGTCCTTATTCTGGTACCCCCAACGGCACCGGCGGTGTCTAAGAGTCAGGTCGGGCTGGGCGCACAAGTCCTCCGTCCGGTCTGGGCCACGCCCACCCGTGCCCGCACACTTTGTCGGTCACGGCGACCTCGCGGCGCCCCGCGGCGGGCGTGGTGCCCGGCGGCCCCGCGCGGCCGGCCGTGCTCGGGGTGTGCGCACGGCCGGGGGGGGACCCGATCCAGCCGGGCGTAGTACACCCAGCAGTCGTGCGCCACCGGCAGCTTCAGTGTGCCCCGTGGCAGGGCAGCTTCTTTCACGTCCTGCGTGCGCCACACCGCCCAATAAAAAGAACTCGGGCTGGTCTCGGGAGAGGCGTCCCCCGGCACTAACAGCCGGTACTGCTGCCGGCACACCCGGGACCGGGCGGGGCACCAGCAGTGGCGGCAGGGCGCGCCGGAGGTACTGCCCCGTCTGGTCCTGGTGCAGGTCCCGCCAGGACCCCAGGCACTCAAGATCCACGACCGACTCGTCCCCGGAGTCCCGGCCCCAGTCTTCGAGCAGCCTGGCCACGGGCGTGCCGGCGCACATGCTGGCCCGGCCGGCCTGGTCGACCAGGCTCGCGCGCACCAAGAACTCTCCCCCCCCGCCCCCGCCCGGTTCGCCCGGCGCGCCGCTCAGTGCCGCGGGGCCCGGCGCGTAGAGCGTCGTGGTGCTGACATAGCCCAGGGCACACCCGCCCGTGCGGCTAGAGCCGAGCGTACTGTCTTCGCGTGTGTGGGCCAGCGCCCGGAGCTCGCCCGACAACCTGGACTTGAGGTCGGGGCGGGGCCGGCGCCAGCGCTGGACGAGTGCCGTCTGCGGGTAATCCTGGCGCCGGCAGTACAAGTGCTGGCTGCCGAGGGCCAGGCTCGTCCCGTCCAGCAGCAGTATGGGCAGGGGCGCGCTGGCGCACGGCAGCCCCTGCCGCTGCCGGACACTGGCCTGTTGCTTCCGCTGCTCGACGATCGCCCGGTGCGCCTCGTCGGGGCTGAGGGCCGCGGGGCTAGCGCCTGGGCTCCGGCCCCGCGCCCGGGCCCGGGCCGCCGCCCGCCGGGGGTCCAGCCAGCCACGGGGCACCAGCAAGCAATAGACATGCGACTGCTGGCCGGGGGGCAGATCCTCCACCCCGCCCGGGGGACTGGCCTCCTCCCGCGTCGTGGGGGCAGCCCGCGCCCGCCCGAAGCTCACGAGACCGACCGCCAGCACGGCCTCGTAGTAGTGCAGGGCGCACACGCGGACGGCCGCGAGGGTAAAGGGCAGGGCGTGGATCTCGTCGACCGTCAGCGAGGCCAGCCAGAAGTAGAAGAGGTAAAACTGTTGCAGGCACGTCAGGTTCAGGCCGTCGCAGTCATCGCAGCGCCGGGCCAGGTCCCGGCCCCCCGGCACGTCGAGCGTCGAGCGGACTTGGTCGCGCAGCTGGCAGCGGTGTCCTTGGCCCGGCGTGAACGGGCACACGTCCAGCCGGTCCTCGAGGTACCACTGCGTCCGGCTCAGCCAACCGACTACTTCGCACACGACCTCGGCCACCAGCGCCAGCCAGGCCACCACGGGCTCGCCGCGGCTCAGCTGCCGGAGCAGCCCGGGGCCGCCGGCCGAAGCCCCCGCCGCGCGCAGGAGGCGCTCGTCGTCCAGGCCCAGGCGGTGCAGAGCCCAGCGGCACTGCAGGCCCCAGTGCGCCGCCCAGGCTCCCCGGGGGTCCCGGCGGCTAGCCAGCCCGTCCAAGAAAGCTCGCCAGGCCCCCTCGCTCGCCCTGTCTGCCGGGTAGTCGCGGTGGTCGTATGCCGTGCCGAGCTCGCACGGGGCTAGCTCGGCCGCCACTGCGTCGCGCACCCGGCACAGCTCCAGGTACACGGAGAGCCCCCCGGGCGTGTTCTCCGACAGCGGGCCGTCGAACCACGCCAGGTTGTTGGGTCTTTCGTAGGCGTGGCTGTAGCGCACCGCCGGGTTGCGCGTCGCGAGGCTCGCTTGCGCGCTAAACCCGAACAGCGCCTTCCTCAGCGGCGACAGGTTCCGGTAGCCGCCCTCCGCGCACGAGGGAAAAAAAGCGCCCTCGGGCTCTAACCGGAAGGCCTCCCGGTCACAGTAAGCTGCCCAGCCCTGGGTCTGAGGTGGGAACCAGGCACACGTGTCCAGGCACGTCAGGCCCAGCTGCCGGGGCGCGCCGGGCTTCGGGTGCGCGATGCTCCGGATGTCCACGGCCCCGAACACACTCACCCAAACGGGCAGATCGTTGACCACGTGGGCGGCGGCCGGTACACTCCAGCTCAGCGTGTAACTCCCGTCGGCCCCGGCCAGCCCGTCGTCGTCGGGCCACAACTGCACCCGGCGGAAGGACTCGGCCGGGGGCAGACGCCAGCCCCGCGGGGCCTGCAGCAGGCAGAACAGCTCGTCGTAGCACCCGGCTGGGTGCCGCAGGGTCAGGCGGCACGAGAGCAGCCGCGGGTCGGCGGCCGCCGCCATGCTGGACTGCCCGGGGCTCGCTCCTCTCTCGCCCCCTTTAGCACCCGGGCCGGGCCGGGCGCGCGGGAGGGGGGGGGGGGCCACGGCCTCTCCCTCCCACGGAGGCGCTCCCTCCCCCCCCTCCACTGCCCTCCCCCCCCCCCCCCCCCCCCCCCCCGGCGCCGCTCGGGTCTGGCCACCCGGGCAGCGCCACGCTCCGCCTCCTCCTCCCGGCCGCCGGCAGGAGGTGAGGGGGGGAAGGGCCGTGTCGGCGGGCGGAGGCCCACTTTGGGGGTGTCTTTGCCCTCCTCCACGCGCGTCGCGTCCCAGCGCCGCGGGGCATGGACGGGCTGCTCTACTTGTCCGCCGCGGTGGCGGCGCAAGGCGTGTTCGTCCTGGGCCTCGCCTGCATGCTGGGCTTGTTGCTCCGGCCGGCGCGGCCCCCGGCCGGCGGCGTACCTCGTGCCCCGCAACTGCGCCTGGGGCGCCGCCCACCTGCTGTACCTGCTGGGCGGCGGCGGGGGCCCCGCGAGGTTCCTCCCGGCCTTGGCCTGGCCCCTGTGGACCGCAGGCCTGGTGTCCCTGCCGTTGGGCCTGATCCCGACGCGGGGCCGGCGGCTGGTGTCCCGGCGGCTCGGCCGGTGGGCCCTGGCCGGCCACGGCGTGTTGCTCGCGGCCGCCGTCTACTCCGGCCGGGCCTGGCCCGCCGAGGCCGCGGTGGCCGCCTACCAGCTGTACAACGGCTGGGTCCTGTCCCGCGCGGGGCAGGGGCTGCGCCGGCGCCTGGGCCAGGCCCGCGTGTGCGCCCCCGCCCGGCAGCCCGCGCACTGCGCCGGGCGCGGCGCGTACGTGGCCGCGCAGCTGCGGCTGATGGAACGGGCGTACCGGGCCAGCCTGGGCCTGTACCTGGGTTATCTAGCTGCCTGGCTGGCGCTGCTGCCCGCGCTGTGGCCCGGGCGCCGGGCGCGGGCGTGGAGGGCCGTGGCCGTCACGGAGCTGGCGGTCCTGCTGGCCCTGCTGGAACTGCTGCTGAGCGTCGGGCAGCTGTGGCACTACCACTCGGCCCGGGCCGCGGCCAGGCGCGCCCGGGCCTGCTCGCGGGCCGCGGTGCTGGCGGCAGACACTAACTGACGGCCGGCGCCGGCCGGGGGCGGCCGGCCGGGCGTGGTAACTAGGTTGTTTATTGAGAGGCACACGAAAAAAGAAAGGAGAGGAAGACGACGCTAGTCGGCCCCGCAGCCGGGCTGCGGGAGCCACCCGGCCGAGGTCTGCCCGCGCAGGGATTGGAGCGCCAGCAGGGTCAGGGCCGTCTTGCTGAGCAGGCTCAGCGCACAGTAGCCCAGCTCCGCGGTCAGGTGTCCGGTGACGAGCTGCGCGCAGCGCTGCCGGTACAGGTAGCAGCCGCACCACATCTCCCAGACACCAAAGGACACAAAAAACACGGTCTGGAGGATCACCGCCAGCCGGATCCACTTTTGTATCTCGTGCGGCAGCGACCGTTGCACGCCCTGGGCCGCCGCCCACACCGGAAGCAGCGCTAGCACGCACAGGAGCCAGGAGCAGGCCCAACAGAACAGCGTGAGGTGCGTCAGGTGCACCGGCAGGGACCCCGGCACCTCGAAGTGCTGGTGCTGAACGCCCGTGGTCGAGCCCGCGAACGCTGGCAGTGCTGCCCGGCGGGGCCGCCATCTCAGGTCCCAATAGGGGAGGGCCCGCCCCGCCGACCCGCTGGGCTCGGTCCACGACTGGTTTGGTTCGTCGCCGGCGGGAGTGTCGGCCGACCCGCCCGGCCGGGCCAACAACTGGTCTCGTTCCCCGCCGCCGCCGGGGGGGGTGCCGGCCGACACTCCCGCCGGCCCTCCCTCCCCCGCGGTCCTCGCTTGGACCCGGCCGGTGCTGACGGCGGCCCGGTCCCACGCCAGGCGGGGGACCAAGCCCCCAATCAAGACCATGAGGTGGCAGCAGGCGCAAGCAGTGACCAGCTGGGGCCACGAACGCTCGCCCGCCAGCAGCAGCAGCTGCAGCACCATCAGCGGCGCGGTGACTGCGTACTCCAGCCAACGGCAGACCTCGGAACCCAGGCAGAGCCTAGCGGGCAGGGCGCTGGTGGTCCACCCCGGCCGCCGGCACAGGACTACTGCCGTCTGCACGAGGTGGCCCAGTGCCGTCAGGAGGTGGAACCAAATAGAGAGCTGCCAGAGGGAGAGCGCCGCCGACAGGGGTCTCGGCTGCAACCAGGGCTGAGCTGCCCCGGCGGCCAGGGACACCGAGGCCACGGACAGCTGCGCGGGGGGCAGGGCCTTGGCGTAGTCCCAGGGGCCCGCCCAGATCACACAGGCCAGCACGAGGTGGACGGCGAGCGCCAGCGCGTTCGCGCCGGCCAGGACCGAGACTGCGCATTTTAGGCTGACGAAGCGATGGCCGAAATCCCCCATCTTTGAAGCTTGGGCGAGAGCCAGCGCTAGCGGCGCGGACCCCCTTTTTCGCGCGCACCCCGCTCCTTCCTTTCCCCCCCGCTCCTTTGCTCTCTCTCTCTCTCTCTCTCTTGCTCTCTCTCTCTCTCTCTCTCTTTCTCTCTCTCTCTCTTTCTTTCTCTCTCTTTCTCTCTGGCGTGCGCGCACTCCACGGGCCCCGGCGGCTTCCCCCTCCCGCCGTGGGAAGAGGAGACGCAGGGGAGGGGGCGGGCCTCACTCTGCCGTCGCCCCGGCGGGTGCAAGCCGCCGGGCGAGCTCCCGTCCGAGCTAGGGGCGGGGAGTGCGGGCTTGGCGTCTAGCGGCGCCCGCCGCGTGGGGTTCGCTAGCGGTATGCTGTAGCGGACCGCCGCAAAACCCTTGTCCAAGTTAAACCACACCACGGCATTACGAGCGTCCCTGTCCAGCAGAAATTGTAGGCAGCGTTCAGCGGTCCGCACAAAGTCCTGCGCGTCCAGGTGGTCCAGCCCCGGCGCCAGCAGCGTCAGGCTCCGCTCGCAGAACGTGTTGATCACGGTGTCTGTTACCACGGCCCGCACCGTGGCCGGCCCCAGCTTGCGCTGGCTCAGCTTAGCCGGCTCCGGCCTAGCCTCCCCCGAGTGGCGCCACGCCCGGCTAGCCGCGGCCAGCGCATTCAGCTCCAGGGCTACGAAGGCCGCACACTCTCGGTGCGCCGCGCCGGGCAGGTCGTCGATGGCCAGGTCGAGGCTGGTGTAATGCGCCCACTCGTGCGTCATAGCGTTCAGGCTGCGCACGTTGTACGGCAGCTTGAGCTGGGCCAGCACGTCCGCACACTGCGCGGCGTCGGGCGCGGTCGTCGTCGCGTGTGGCGGCACGCTGGCGGTGCCCGACGCCGCGAGGTCGGGCTCGCCGCCGGCAGTGCTGATTTCGAGGTGTGGCAGCCGCAGCATCTGCCTCTCCGGTGCCCCCAGGCGCTCATACAGGTCGAGATCGCTCTTCCAGGCCTCGGTCGCGCCGGCGTGGGCATGCAGCGTTACCCGGTAGCGCCCGTACTGGGACAGCTCCTGCAAGGAGTGCAGATCCCAGCGCCCGGGCCCCGTCAACAGGAAGCGGGCGCGGGGGCCGCGCGCGGTATTGTCCTCTACTAGCCACCTCTCCGGGGAGCGCCGGTGGTAGAGAGCTAGCCCCGGGCCCTGCCAGGTCGTGGCCTCGCGGTGACCGTCCGGGTCCCGGGCGCCAGCGGGGGCGGAACTGCCCCCGGGGCTGCCCAGGTGCGGGGCCCGGGCTAGCAGATGCGAGCGGAGTTCATCGGTGGAGGCGCTCGGGGCGGGGCCGGTTGCTGCGCGCCGGTAAGGATGGAAACGTCCGGCCATCTACAGCACACCGCGGCCGGTCTGGGCAGGCTGGCCGCTGGGCGTGCTTTTTTGCCAACTCGTACCACCTCCCTTTCCCCCCTGTGCTGGACGCCGCCTTCTCCCTTGCCGGCCGGCCGGGCGGGGGGGGGGGGGGGGGAGAGGGAAGAGGAGGAAAGGGGGGCCGACCCCCCTCTCTCCCCTCCCCAGCCCCGGGCGGGAGGGAGGCAGGGAGGTGGCGGCGAGAGAGAGAGACGGAAGGCCCGCGGCGGGGGGGAGAGGGTGCAGAGTGAGCTCGCCACCCCCCGGCCATTCTTTGCCCTCCCCGACAAAGCAAGACTCCACGGCTAGCCCCGCGCCTCACCGGGTTTTTTTTCTGGCGCGGCCTGAGACGACCTGCGACATGGACCTGGACGCCGCCGAGGAGCACAGTGACGGGGAAACGCGCGGCGAAGAGGCAGAAGTAGAGTCGTTCTGGAACCTGTCCTCCCAGACATCGGGCGTGCTCCCCGCCGGCCGCGCCGCTGGCGCGCCAGCGGCCCGCTCGCCCGCCCGTGGCGCCCTCGTCGCGGTCAAGGGGTCCCGGCGGGCCCACGAGGGAGGGCCGGCCGGGGGCACGCCAACGCCACGCAAGAGGCGCAAGGTGGCGTGGTACGACGACGAGGACGACGAGGAGTCCCAGCCCCTCATGCCGGGCGGGCGCGTGTCGCAGATGCTGGAGTGTTTCAACCGCGCCCTCAGCCGCGAGCGGCCGATTACGCTCAAGAGGGCGGTGGCGGCCGCGGGCCAGATCGCGGACGGCGACCCGTACGAATTCATCACCCAGAGCCTGTGGAACAGCTTTGAGGGGGGCCACTTCACGACGGACCAGATGTTTATGAAGATGATCGTGGTGAGCCGGCCGGAGCTGCTCAACCTGATCCAGATGACGACGCTGGCCGACTTTTTGAGCGCGAACCCGAACATCAAGCCGCACGGGGACACGCTGGCCATCATGGAATGGGAATTCAGCCCCAAGGCCCTGAACCCCAAGAGCTTGCGCGTCCCGGGCACGCTGCTGCAGACGAGCCGCTCGCGCAAGACACAGGCCATCCAACACTACGGCGTGGGCTTCATCATGCCCTCGGACTGGCCCATGGACAAGACCAAGGTGGCGTACTACGAGAAGTCGCTCAAGGCGCTGAGCGAGTCGGTCGTCTTGTCCCTGAACTACAACCTGGTGGAAAAGCTCAAGCTGGAGGCCGTGCGCCGGTTAGTCGACACCGACTACAAGCTGCCCCTGCGTGACCTGCGCGCGCTCAGCAACATGCTGGAGGCCCGCTACGCCCAAACCTTCTCCGTCAACAAGGACGGCGTGGGGATCACGGGCGTCGAGGTGCAGTGCGTCAGCAAGCTGCGCGATCTGGGGAAGGAGCCGGACATGGTGCTGCTGACCAACGAGGTGTACCGCTTCGCGCACACGATCAAGGCCGAGAACCGCCTGCTGCCCAAGTTTGGGAACCAGGAGACGAAGCTCCCGACGTACGACCGCACGAACCAGTCGGTGGTCATGCTGCGCACGACCCACGGGCTGGACGCGGTGCCCTCGCGCAGCTACCAGGTCGGGCGGCGCGACCCGGTCGACCCGACCACGACCCCTTGCTACGTGTCGGAACGGTTCGTAATGCTGCCGCTGCGCTACACGGGGGCTTCCGACTACCGCGACTACATGACCTCGCACCGGACGATCGGCATCGTGAACGGCGAGCAGGGGGAGCTGCACTACCTGACGCTGAAGCGCGTCCTGCGCGAGTGCGGCCTCTTCGACACGGTCGGCGGCCTGCTGACCGGGCCCGGCCGGGAACTGCTGCGCCTGATCCTGGCGACGGGGGGTGGTGGCGGGGGGGACGGGGGGCGGCGCCGCCGTCCCGGCGCCGGGGGCGGCGGTGGCGGCGGCGGCGGCCATGGCGGCGGTGGCGGCGGCCATGGGGACGGCGGCGGAGCCGACGACTTCAACCTGGGCATGCTGTACGAGAAGGCGGGGATGCGCTCCATCATCACGGGCCTGATCTTGGACCGCCCCCACACGTGGGATCAGCCGCGCGCCCAGTCCGGCTACGGGCTGGCGCGCAGGGCCGACGCCGAGGGCAAGCACCCCACGTCCCGCGTGCGGCTCGGCGTCTTTGCGCGCGGCCAGCTCACGCGGGGAGAGCTGGCTGCGGCCAGGGACTGGGAAGGATCAGCATGCTCCTCCTCCCGATCGAGGGGGCACTCCACGTAGACGACGAGATCAAGTACACCCTCCTGCCCCAGCACTACCAGCGGGTACTGGCACAAGCAGTACGGAGCTTCCTGGATTACAGTCCGGCAGAGGCCGCGCAGGTCATTGAGCTACTTAACCGGGGAGGCGAAGACAAGTGCACGGAGGCCGGAGGGCTCGTAGGCCAGAAGTTGTTATCCATACGGGACAACCCGCAAGAAACGGCACGGCCCTGGCTGGAGTGTGTACGCGCGGAGGACGGAGAGGAGCTCGAAGGGGTGAGGCAGCGACGCTCTTGCAGATCGTGGCGGCCTCGGTGGCGGTCGGCGTCTACATGCGGAAGAGCAACTATCGAGTGCCTCCTTCGCTCCGGGACGCGTTGTTCGGGGCCTGGGGGATCCAGCAGGGAGCAGAGGGTTGGGACGTCGGTAACGCCCTGGGCGACGAGGTAGACAGCAGGGATCCCACCTTCGTGGCGCTGTCGCAGCTCCTGTCCCCCAAGGACAACAAACAGGATCTGTCTACCCTCAAGACTCTGGGCCGGCTCTTCCCCAAGTGGTCGTCGTGCCCTGCCAGAAGGCGACAGGAGGATCCAGTTCCTGCAGAAGATGGACAACTGGGCCCGGGCGCCGAACACGAACCCGCACGACCGGCTCCAGCGCGAGATCTACTATCGCTTCGCCATCAGCAGCGCGGTGCAGGCGTGGGAGGCGCTGCCGGAAGATCTCCGGAAAGGCGATACCCATAGCGAAACGGGAGACACGTACATGCTCGCACTACAAGAGGCTGGCAGGGTCCAGGGCCGCGAGCACAGCCTGGTCCAGGAGACGATCGTGTCCGCCGTGGCACAGCAGGGCGCCGAGGGCAGCGACGGCAAGTCCGACAGACCGCAGCCCGCGCCGGTGTTTGCCTGGCTGCAGGCCACGCCCGTGACCCTGTTCTGCCTCGAGCAGCTGCTAGACCTGGACCTGCCCGTGCCGCTAGGGTTTGTGCTCTTTCGGCCCAGGGTGCTGTTCGTGGGCGGCTCGGCGCTGTTTATGCGCCAGGGCGGCAGCACGTGCAGCGTCGTGTGCAAGGACAGCGAAGTGATTTTCGCCAACGACCCGGACTCGTTCCAGACGGCGGTGCAGGTGCGCTTCAAGGCCGGCACGGTGGTCACGGACCATCGCACGCTGCGCTTCGCGCCCAACATCGTGTCCGTGAGGTACGAGAGTGGGGGGGGGTGTGCGCATCGCGCGGCTGCAGGCGCACGCCGGGCGCATGGCCCCCGACGAGTGGGACCTGCTGGCCGTGCCGGTGCCGTACAACTACTCGCCCCCGCACTGGTTCTCGTCCATGACCGGCACTTTCTCGTCGGGGCTGCTGGGCACCAACACCGCCGACGACCCGTGCGCGGAGATCTTCCAGTACGCGTGCGAGAGGGTCTGCTACGAAGTGGAGGCACTCAAGGAGGCACAGACTAGCCTCTTTACCGAGCACGGCCTCCTCAAGCCCAAGGCCCACGACACGCACCGAGACAGTACAGGAGCATCTGCAGCGCGGGGGGCGCGCCGCCTGGTGGACGAACGAGGTAGGGGGCCGCACGGCGCTGGGCCCGCGGGCGGACCCGCACGCCAGGCCCCCGGGGACAGCAAGCGCGTTTCTTTTTCTGGGCTGCTTATTAAAAATTACCTGGACCGGCCGCTACTAACACAGCAACACAGCAACACACCCACTCTCACACCCACACAACCCCTGTGGCCCCAAGCCCGGCCCGCAGCGCCAGGCCCCCCTCCGGATCTAGACGACGCCAGCACGGGCGGTGCTGCGCAGGAAGAGGCCGGCGCCGCGGCGTCGAGCGCACGGCCGCGCGGCCAGGCGCAGTCTCCCTTCCCTCGCCCTCCCTCTGTCCCCCCCCCCCTTCTTCCCTGCAGCAGGTGCCTCGACCAGGAAGGAGAGCACGGAGGGGAGGCGGGTGCCCCCCCCCGGCAGTGCCGGCTCACAGCTGGCCCTGCTTAGGCTAAAGCCTACAGCATGCTAAGGTGGCCGTCACAGTCTCTGGCTGAATACAAAGAATACGAAGCGAGTTTCGAGGGGCTAGGCCAGCCAGAGAGGCTCGCCCTGGTGCCGGGTTTGTTTACTGTCGCAGGGGAGGCCCTAAGCGCGGGGGAGTGCCGGGGCGCTGAAAGCTTGTCCCAGCTTGGCCAGAGCGATTTGAGTAAGGTCCGCGTACGGAGTCCGGAGTCGCTGCCGGTTGCCAAGCTCTATACTGCGCTGGCGTGCTGGGATAAGCTAGGCTTGTCCGATTCCTTACGAGAGGCAGGGATCACCCAAGAAATATGTCGCAGTGCAGTCAAGGCGTCCAAAAAAATTCTATTTCGTCGTGACGAGTACCTGTTAAAAGAGTCGCTAAGCCCCCTGCACAGGCCCACGCCCGTACTGCGTTTCCACTTGTTGGGGCTGGCGCGGACCGTCCCAGGTGTTGACATCGACGAGGGTGCCTTGTCGGTGGTGCAGTTGGTACGTGACGCGGGCAGTGCGAGGACTTCTGGCTGCACAACCTACAACAACACACACCCAGAATTCAGGAAACAGTCCAGGCACTGTACCAAGGGTTCAAGGACAAGAAGAAAAGCGCGCCGGTCCACCTAGATGCGCTGCACACGGACTTTAGCCGGAACCCGGCTAAAACGTGTTCCTTGCTGGGCGCCTTTCTTTGCTGGCCTGCCTTTTGGGACCGGCTACTGCAGGGGCTTATCACCGAAGATGCCTCAAACGACCAGCGGCCTTGGCCAAGGCCAGAGACATGAAGGCCGAGATAATTGCCTACGTTATTCTCTGGTTCCTGCAACAACGAGGTGCTACACCCGAGCCCCGGGCGCTCTCGCCCTTCTGGCCGGGCGCTGCTGCCGCAGGGCCCCTGGCGCTGTCGCCTGCCTGGCCGGACGCGGACCTCCCGGCGCCCTCGTCTTCGCCCCCTTGGCCGGCCGAGCACAGGGCAGTGAGGGAGGCGGTGGCGCCCCCGCGCTTTCTCCGCCCTCAGTCCCTGCCCCGCCAACGCGGCCGGGACTGCGCCCCTCGCCCCCCAGCGCCACCGCCCGGCCTATCACCAGGCCGCCAGCGCCGGCGGCCGGGCGCCTGGCCCGACCCCCACCCTCTCCTCTGCGAAGTTACTGGCTGCGGCCCGCGGGGCAGGTACAACAGGCCGCGTTGGTGGAGCGGCCGGCCGGGGCCGGCAGGGCGCCGTCCGGCCGGACGGCTCCTGCGCCGGTGGAGCGATCGGCCGGTGGGGGGCTGCCCGTCCGCGGGACTCCCGCGCCAGCGGAGCGGCAGCGGAGCGGCCGGCGGCGGCCGGCGGGGCGCCGCCCGCGCCGGTGGAGCGACAGGCCGCCCCCCTGCGTGGCGGTCGTGTGGCAGAGGGCCAGACCGGGGCGGGCCCGCGCGAGGTAGGGGGCAGCGGCGCGCTCGCGGCGTCAGCCTCCTCGTCAAACGGGGGCAATCTCGTGTGGCTGCCCGGCCTAGAAGAGGCGGTGGCCCAGCGGGACAACGGACGACGCCCGTCGGCCGGCAGCCAAGGCCGACGGGGGCCCCCGCCTGTGCCGCCCCGCCCAGCGCCCGTGCCGGCCTCCGCGCCCCGGCGCCGCCTCCCGCGCCCCGGCGCCCGCCCCCGCGCGCCAGCCCCCCCTGCAGCCAGGACCCGCCGCCCACCCTCGACTCCTCCGCCCGCCTTCCGCGCCCGGCGCCCGCCCCGCGCGCCGCCCCCCCTGCAGCCAGGACCCGCCGCCCACCCTCGACTCCTCCGCCCGCGTCCGTGCTGAGCTCCGCCTCCCGCACCCCGGCACCGGCACCGGCGGGGGGTAGCAGTGCGGCCGGCCCAGGTGCCCCGGCAGCGTGCTTCTGCACTCTCCGGCAACCCAGGCGCGCGGCCGACCGCGGGGCCCGCCGCCTCCTGCGGTCCTGGCTGGAGAAGTGAGAGGGGGGCCGCCTCCGGCGCCCAAACCCGACGCGCCAGTGCACCAACGGCCTGGCGTGAGAATGGAAAAGGGCGAAGTGGACGCCCTGCGGCTGGACGTCCACAAGGCCACGGTAAGGTCGCGCACAATTCTGCGTAACCCGTTCCGACGTTCCGCACAGGATTAAAGTTCTACTTCGTCAGGGTCTAGCATACTAAGGTTAGGGTCAGGCGGGCCGCGGCGCCCGCTTCTTCTTCCGGCCGGTGTGGCAGCCGGCCGTCCCCGGCGGGGGGGCCCTGTCCTTCCGGTCAGGTGGCAGCCCGGGCCCTATTCTTCCGGTCGGGTGGCAGCCGCCCCCCGGTCCTTCCGGTCGGGGTGGCTCCTTGCGGTATACCTTAGGCCGGATTGGTCGGCTGCCTTTTTCTCCTCCCTTCTCCCCTCTCCCTCTCCCTTCCCTTCCCTTCCCCCCTCCCGCGGCCCAACATTGTGCAGGCCCCCCCCCGGCTTGGCTGTCCAGTATGGCTGTAGGCGGGTGGTGCCACGGTCGCTTTCTGTAATGACCGCAGAACCTGGGGAAATTCCCGTGCCAGCTAGACAGGAAAATTCTGTCGTCTTAAGTGCCCTAGTAGTGAGAATCGCACTTGTGGGTAGAAGAGCGCGCGCTCGCGCGTCAGCCAGGGTATCAGATGCCCACCACGGTACAAAACGGCATCGGGGGCAATCCACCTACCGACAACACACAGTTAAAATTTCCCTTATTTTCTTCTTTTACCGTATATAGCGGTCTTTTCTTGGGGGCTTCCGGAGGGCCGGCCGTTCCGATAATGCTTGTATATACACTGGTCCCGGGTGGCACCAGCGGGCGGCCTGGACCCACAAGTGTGGTTCTCGGTATCGGGACACTTGGGAGTCACAGG
>WBZZ01004518.1:37500-47500 GCA_019918135.1 Paulinella micropora
CTTGTGCTGAGTGTGCGAACGGGTGGGAACAGGGCAAGCTAGGCAATAGTGATGGAGATAGAGAAGGGAAGCAAGGCAGTAGTGAGGCAGCCAGAGGGAAAACAAGGCAGTAGTGAGGCAATCGGAAGGGAAATCAAAGCAGTAGTGAGGCAGTGTTACGGTTACGTATTAAAGCCGAGGATGTCTCTGTCCCATGTGCTGTGCAGATCGAACCCAGTAACGTCTTCCACCGAGGTCTGCAAACAACTCATATCACATCATTTTTCATATATCTCATATATCATGTATCATGTATCATGTATCATATATCATATCATATCATATTACATAACTTGTATCATGTATCATACATCATATCATATCATATATCATATCATATATCGTATCATAATCACATCATATATCACACCATGTATCACATCATATATCATATCATGTATCATATCAGATCACCTCATGTTGCAAACACACTACCCGCCGGATTGAAGCAACAAAATCATATAGCTTTGATTTCATTGTTCTCTGTCGATCGTCGCGACATGTTACATGCAAGAGCCATCGTTTGAAAGCTCAGGCCAGAAGCTTGCAAACAATGTGCTCACCATGTTCATGCTTCAAATATTGAACTAGAAAATGAACCTGCTTGCTGTGTCTTCTTCTCTTTCTAGTGGGCGCCGATATCTACGTCACAGCTCCTATTAGTTTCACCACCGCGGTAATACCACAACATCACGGAGAAGATATTGCAAATATGCAAAGTGCCTTTGGTATGTGTATATGTATGTGTGTGTGTTGGTGGTGGCGGGCTGTTAGGCTCTTGGCGGCCACGTCATGGTGCCCACACTCAGTGGAGAAGCCAAAGTCAAGGTAATATTGCCCAGCTTCGTGGTGTTGGTGCAGTTAATGTCTGCATTTTTTTTTTTTTTTTTTTTTTTGTTGTTGTTGTTGTTCGCTGGCAGGTTACTCCTGGTACACAGTCTGGCGACAAGCGAGCGATGCGCAGTAAGCTATAGCTGTGAACACCACTAGCGATTGGCCATACATCATATGCCGTGCATGTGATGTGGTCTGCAGGCAAAGGCATTCCCGTTGTGAACAGACCCAAGAGCTTTGGTCTCTCTCTCTCTCTCTCTCTCTCTCTCTCTCTCTCTCTCTCTCTCTCTCGCTCTCTCGCTCTCTCTCTCTCTCTCTCTCTCTATATATATATATATATATATATATATATATATATATATGTTGGCAGGCGACCAGTACGTCACATTCCACGTGGAGGTGCCCAAGACGCTCACTAAGGAGCAAACCGCTTTGCTAGAGCAACTACGAGACTTGGGGTAAATAGGCGGCTGTTCCATTATCTCTCATCAAGCATATCCATGCACATCTTGCCTGGATCGGTTTTTCTGCAGGGAGAATGAGCCCTCCAAGCCCCACCCCACCGATCCAACGAACACTCCAGAAGCGTCGTCCAAGGACTCCAGCAGCAGCGACAACACAAAGAAGGTCCCCTTTGTCATCTGTCTTCTTGACCGCCATTTTTTCTTTCTGCATTTTTTTTCCCAAAGAACAAGGAGAAACGGTCACGGAGAAAAAAAAAAGCACAGGAATCGGAGGGCACAAAGTCATCATGAAATGTTCTCTTCACTCTATCTCCCTCTATCCCCTTTTTGCAGAAATCATCATGAAATATTCTCTCTACTATATCTCCCTCTGCTATTTTTCAAAAAAAACAGCTGCAGCCTTCACAGATGTCCTTCTTAGCTAATTTGTCTCGAAACCATATCGTGCTGAATTCGATTGTTGAAGGGATCTTCTGACGATGATGATGATGGCGGGTCGGGATTCTGGTAACTGGCTGTTTGTTGATGGTTTGTTGGACCAGACCTGTCACTTATCCTTTGACTGCTCACGTGTGCCTACTGCAGGTCAAAGATGAAGAACTGGACGAAATAGCAGCGGACTCTTTTTGACTTTACATGATCATTATTTTATTTATTATTACAACAAAAGAAATATTATATTAAAACTTGTCGGCAATCAGTATCACCTGTAACTAATCTAAACTGCCTAACCTTAACTTTAACCCTAACCCTAACCCTAAACCCTAACTTCGATGTTGTATTGATCTAAGGACACCGTGGAGATGAGAGTTGACAGCGCAGCGCACGAAGAGGGCCAACGAGCACGTTCATCTTGCTATCTTGCTATCTTGCTGAACGAGCCCGTCCACTTGAACTTGCTGAACTACCCCGTCCTCATCCTCTCCGACAATTCCGTCGAGTGCGCTGCCAACGGGCAATCAATTCTTGCTTTCTTGCTTTCTTGCTTCCTTCCTTGTCTTTCGTGTCTTTTTTCTTTCTTTCTTCTTTCTTTCCTGATGCTCGTTGCTTCGTCCCTCCTTACTTCATTCTTTTCCTCTTTTTCTCGAGCGATAAAGGCGGGAAACGCTCTCCTCTCCCTCAACACAGGCTTGGTTGCACCTTGCGCCAGGCAACAAACAGGTCGGAATCTAGAAAGGTCGCGTTGTGAACGTAAAACGCCTCTCCGTCCCCTTCCCCTGCCCCCCCTTCCCCCCCCCCCCCCCCCCCCCCCCCCCCCGGCCATCCACCCAACCCCCTCCCCTTCTCGGACTCCTCCCCTCCCCATTCTTCTCCCCTCTCCCTTCCTCTCTTGGAAAGGGTGTGGTTCATCATACTCCTAAGGGTCATGCGATAGGCCATGCGGTAGCCAGCTAGACCCTTGGGTGCAGAACCCTACAGGGGATTTCTACTTCTGTACACTGATTGTGTGTTCGAAGTGACTGCATGGCTAGTAAGATTATGTGGTTTTTAATGTTGTAACGTCACCAGGTGTCCTTTTGGACCGGCCTGAGAAAGTTACCGATAAGCTTATTAAGAATTTACGCAATCACTCTTTCAATTAAACTTGCAGTTCATCTAGCTTGTAGGGATGACTCGGAGTTGAAGTCCATTATTATAATAATTAATACAATACTAAATCTGAACTCAGCTGCCTGTAGCTCATTGCTCATAGTTGAAGGCTCGCGACAGAGGTTTTACACATTGAACTGTGACAAGCTAAACTTTGATCAAGTTTAATTATTATTCATATATAATATTGAAATTTTTTGCTTAACGGAGGCTTCAAGTGCCAGATCTGGACGATTAGAGTTAACTTCCGTTCCAGTTATTTACAGTTAATAACCTAGTCCTCGGACTCAGTAACTTGTAATAAACTTAGCGGCCGGGCCGGCCGGTTCAAGTCGTAAAAAACCGGGTCACCTGCTGAGTACTACTACGGTAAGTAAGTATAATACCTGTTACTCAGTAGTAACGTTGGATGGTCAATTATTACGTTTACCGTTGGTAATTCACCTACTTTTGGTAGTGGGAGAGTATTTTATTCGTATAGTCGGATAACCGTAGTTCTAGTCAAGAAGTGTAACGCCGGACGTAACTGAATTTTTTAGCATCCAGACTTGAACATGATTGGACAATCATCATTGAGTAAAAGTTACAGGACGGTTACGACTGCGCCAATTGCGCGCATCATAGTCACCTTTTTATTCAATTTTCGTTACTGCCTCTGAGTTGTCAGTTCTGCTATTCTATTAATACTTGCGGATTAAACTTACTGTGTGCCGATTGGGCATCGCGACTTCGGAGTAACTGAGTCTCTCAGCAAACCGGAGTGTATTAAGCTACTAGGTCCGCGAGTGACCGGGCCTTATCAACTGTTATGAGCCGCTGGGAAAGCGATTTTCGGTACAACTTACTGGGCGGCAAGTAGCATGAGACACTGTGACAGTTTGTCTCACACACCAGTGTTTAGCCGGGAAGCAAAAAGGATTTGCAAAGTTGTTATTACCAGATAGAGGAGTATGCATACGGTATTAACACAACTCTCGGGGATATTTATTGGTAAGAACGTATTGATGCGACGTGGGAGATTAGGGGACCGAGCAAAACTATGCTTCAGGGGCCCTGCTCCCTCCCTTGCAGTTCTATTTCTAAGCAAGAAAACGCGTGGCAGTGCAGACCCTGCCATGAAGTGATTCCGCACTAGTAAATTGGTAATAGTTACTAACCGCCTCAAAAAGACTAGAAAAATCTGGTACTGGGTGTGGAAAAGTGATCTCATAAAATCACTGTACACTAACTAATACAAAAGAACAGACTTGAAAAGGTAAAATTTCATAATTATTAATAATAATAAGAACGTAAACCGATGACATCCTGTCCTCGTCGTAATCGGAAAAACAATGACTGAGGCGGTTAGAACACATTCTCGAGAACACATAAGATAGTGTCGGCGTGAATCACTACTTATTTCCGAAGGTGGCATGTGTAAAAATAGCCGTTACTCTCCCCCCTTCATAATACGAAAAGACGAAAACTCGCATAAATCTCACATAAAAATCACACAATACACCTCAATGAGCCTGATAGAGTCGGCCCCGGTGGACAACCGGGGCCATGCGCAAAACGAAAACCGAGTCGTGAATATCAAGGACATAGAGGCAGGTGCATCGGTATGGCTGTTCGGAGACATGGCTGCCACTGGGACAATAGCCTTTCACCGGCTGTCCTCTTAGATCGGGTGGCAGTGTGAATTGGATTACCCACTTCCATTGCTCGCGAAAGGGTAAATCTACTGGAAGGTCAGCTACAGCCATACATAAGTAGCTACGAATCGCATCCCATATAGGCTGCTTCCTCGCCATCTGTGTAAGTGCTCGGTAGAAGAGTGACATCGGATATCGGGTTTCGATGAACAGCTTCACTACTGCTTCGACAAGGTGACACCTAGCGGATGACTGACTAGCAAACAGGGTAAACATCCCTATCAGTGTCCCGATGCGGACGTCTCTTGTGGTAAAAACATCAGGCGGTGGTAGTCGCGGGAAGCGGACAAGGTTGTCGCACATCATGTGAGTCCAATTCTTGAACGCTGGCCGTGACTGGAAATCTCTGTCGACTGTCGTGGGCAGGGCAAGATCATATCCCGCAAAAACGAGAAAATGGTAAAGCCCTTTCGTTACTGTCGTCTCCTCTTCGAGTTCTAATCCCCCTGTATAGAACTGTTTGCTCTGCTGAGACTGCCCTGAGTTCCTGATGGCCGTAAGGAGTCTGTGTACGACCGGATGGCATGGTGGGAGGGTAACAAGGAGGAGAAGGTCGTCTACCTGCCGGATGCCAAAGAACGATTTCCGAAGCGGTCTCGGGATGTAGGCAGTAAGGTTGGTATGCTCGTCTACCATACATTTCAAAACAGCCAACTGCGCTGATATATATCCCCCGATCGGACACCCATGCAACTGCATGAAGACCCCGTTCCCCATGGTAAAATGAGCATGATCAAGATCGAGCTGGACTAGGGCAATGACGTCTTGAAACGTAAAAAAAGTACAAGTTATCCTTCGCCGTAGATGTCTTGTACCCGACTTGATGTTTCGGTGCCCTCCTGCCACGGACCACGGTTTTCTCGAGATTTGGAAAGCCTCGACTCGGCGACACGATCGTCCGTCACTCCGTCCATAAGTTTGGATGAAGCGTAGCGCGAACATAACGGACTGGAGGACAGACTGTTTGGATAACCATGTGAACATTTGCTTAACATCAAACTGGTAGGCAAAGAGATGGGCGGTCCCATCTTGGGCGCGGAAACGGGCCATGGCCCTATGGAGTAGCTCTTGTACCTTAGGCAGGTCATTGAGATTGAAATTCACGCAATGTTTGGAGAACTCAAGGACAACAAAGGTGAGAATACGGCCGAGGTTGCGTAATACATATCGCCAGGGGGGCCGCTTCTGGTTACACACTAGACGAGACTTCTCTATCGGTGACTTGTCCTTGGGGAAGATCAATGCAGAATGGAGTCGGGTTAGTTTCCGTGCAAGTTTCCCAAATCGTTTCAGGTTTCTGGAAATATAAAGCTGGAAGTACTCGTCAAGTATGTTCTCTGGTTTGCGGTTACACGGCATGAAGCAAGGGGCTCGTACGACCTCCTTCTCCATCCGGCCATAGGTAAGGACCGGACACTCAACCCATAATGAGTTTGGGTTCTTATCGAGTGCGCACACGACGAGCCCGTCTAACAAGATCTTAGTCCGGGCAATATCATCCTGATTGATCGGTGCAGGCTCAGTTGCACGTCCAGGTTCTTCCGGTCTCGTCCGCTGGCTAAACCAGCACAAAAAACCATCTGCCTCATTAACCTTTGCGCCCACATGCAGGAACCTTGCCCTCAATAGATCCAGATAGAATCTGGTTGTCGGCAACGACTTTCCTTCCCCTCGCACCCGTTTGTGCCTTCTCCCACTCGACGCTGCGTCGAGGACAAGGTCGATGTTGTCGAGAAATTGGAGGCAAGAACGGATGAGACTAATACATGCAGAAGACTGGGACGGTGCTGGTGCCCACTTTGCGCTCATGGCTCCTACTCGGCCGGCTGTTCCTGGCATGTCGCTAAGGCGGGAAGAGAAATGGGCGGCAGTCGGTTGGAGTGGCCGCCATCGTTGGCAGGTGCATTGCGGTGGGCTTCTCTCTGCACCCACAAACCGGAAGGACTGGGTTAGTTCGGCCTGATTGCACAGTGATGTCGCTATCGTTGGTGGGGCGGTAAAACATATTTTGACCAGAGGCTGGAGTGCACGGCGGGTCGCTAGGTCGGGGACATAGAGAGAGAGGAGGTAGGTGGGGATGCTACAGAGAAAAGGCTTTGCAAACGCTGCCCCGACCATATGTTTCCGATGATGCGTTTAAGGACCATAAAGCAGCGAAAGCGAAATATGTATTCGATAGAGATCGCATGAGGAAGGCAGAAGAGATGGACGAACCGAGAGAACCGCATGAGATTGACTCGTGACACACTGACCAGAAGGAACAGACGATGAAGAAGAATCAACACAACAGAGACCCAGAGGCAGCAAAACACCAGAACAGAAGACAGAGAAGCCAGCCAACTGGAAAGATCTCACAAAGGACGAGAAGAAAGCATGAGAAGAGAAAGCAAGAAGAAGAAAGAAGATATCAATAACCAGAACACAGAAGGATGTCTATCTGTTGAGGAAGAAGAGTTACAAGCAGAACAGCAGTGCCTGCATCGCTGTAGGATGTTTCAACTTCTCGTAACCACTGCATTCTCGGAAGCGAAAGTGATTCAATTCCTACGTAGCTAAAAGATATATTGCCCGTTTGAGAAAGTAGGCATTGTCAAAGAAAAATACGGTAATCAGCGGTGCGGCGAGATATGTAGAAGAAAAAGCATTCAAAGAGATGAGACCACGACCCACAGAGGACATGGATGAATACCTTACACAACACCTACTGCAAAAGAACTGGTTAGAGACACTGAGAGGAAAGGACTTTGAACCGGATGAGGCAGTGAATGGATTGTTAGAGAAGTTAGAGGTGCATGAGGCACTTGGGCAGAACTACCTCAACGAGCATTATAGGCTAGCAGCAGCAAGTAGACCATCACATGACGAAATGGTAGAGTCAGCGAGAGAGATATACGTGCTGTGGGCAGGTAAGCAGAAGAGACTCAGGAGAGAACGTAAGAAGGACAGAGAGAAAGGTAGAGGGCAAAGGAGCGAACCTACTGCTAGGAGAAGGACATGGAGAAGAGAGAGAAGGAAAGAGAGACAGAAACAAAGAGATCGACAAAGAACGGGAAGGGGAAGAAGGGAGACAGTCATGGGGGTGATAGCTCAGGACAAGAATGGTGGTTGACGGCTGTATGCTACAACCCCAAACGAACCAGTCATAAGTCAACTCACTCTGACTCCTCGAAAGGGAAGGAACGAGACAAGAATTGCATCGAAAAAAAAGGGTCAAAGGGAGTTACTCTTATAAGAGGGGAGGTAGGAGAAGAGGTTGAGGAAGGAGAAGGAAACAAGTCTGAGGGGGAACTTAGACAGCTCAGAAGAAGAACAGTATGGGCTTGTTTTAATGGAAATTAGCGAGGATGCGATGGAACTTGCTCGTGTCATGCTGAGCAAGAGGGTGAAGGGCCTGTTGTGTTGCTCTTTGGGGTAGAGGTAGTGGGTTGTGGGGTTTCTTTCTTTCTCTCTTTTGAGTTCTGAGGGGTGTCGGTGTCGGTTTCTCTTTTGTTTTCCGTTTCTCTCTTTGTCTGGTTGTGAGGGCTGTGCTAGCGATGGTGGAGGTTGCACGCGTTGCGTATCACGTGGGGTTGTGAGGGTAGGAGTTGTTGTTGTCGAGGTGTCGAGGCGTTGTTCACTAGTGAGAGTGCGTTGTGGAGGGTTGTGGGGTCTGTCTCGGAGTGTGTTGCGATCCATAGGAGCACTCAACAGTCCCCCCCCCCCCTCCCCACCCCCACGGCCTCTTGTGGGTTGTTCTAAGGGTTCGTTGTCACTTTGCTCCCTTTGAGGTTCACTATCCTCCTTCACAAACCATTCGATGTCAGGGATTGAACTGGAAGGGAGAACAGTGTGGGGTGAAGTATGGACAAGGGGGGAGTTGGGGAAAGGCAGGTGAGGAAGCAAAAAGGCTAGTTTATGCTGAGTTATGCGGGTATCATGCTCGTCAAGACCCCAATGTTCCGTCCATAGACCTAGCACAGGATCCATCACGTCGCCCACGCCCTTCCCGTGATTTCCCATCTGAGAGTGAGAATCGATGAGAAGAATACTGAAAGAGAGGGAGGGAAAGGGGGCGAGTGCACAGCAAATTTCGCGAAAAGATTTGGCATTTAAATACGGGGAAAAAAGAATCGCTAAATCCCGCAAATAACGGGCAAAAAGGCTCGCTACGTCCCGAAAAACCCGGTAATGAGGCAGTTAGAACGAATTCACGGAATGCTGCTGTTTTGCCAGGAATGGAGGCAGGGACCGGACGGGGCAAGGCTGAGACCATGACAGTTCACACTGTCGTTGCTGAGCATGCAGGAAGGACAAGAGAGAGCAAGAATTGGCCACCATCGCTACTATCTCAAGGTCCGTCCCCGTTAGATAGAGTAGACGAGAGCTCAGAGTCACAGACACAGCCAACACGGGACACACACACACACCACACCAGAGGGGAAGAGCAGCAAAACGAACATGCAGCACGGAAAAGTGATAGCATTTGAAGACTTTAAGAGAATTAGTGAACAACTGAACAATCTGTGTGTGATGGACGACGAGACTGGTGATGTCGTGAGAATGACGAAGAAGGATGGAGAGAGAGTGGCAGAGGGAGATGGATTGTTGACAGATGTGTTTTGGGCAGTGAATGAAGTTTTTCTAAAACATGTAGCAGGCACGCCATTAACCACTAGAGAGACTGTCATTGAGAAGAGAGCAGCCAAGAACACAAAGAGCACAAAAGCTAAGGAAAGAGCTAAGTGGGAGTGTGAGTTCAGACACAGTGAGCCTCAGGGACATCCAAGACCTGAAAAGACAGAAATAGCTAGACTGCTATACGCACTGTCGAAGGGAGCTGAAACGATAGTAGTGAAAGAAGGACTGTGTTATGACCCAGACGGCAAGGAAAACGATTTCTATTCGCAACTCCTAGCCATCTTAGACTACGGGATATTAGACATAGCCAAAAACCACAACAATCAATTCGCAATTTTCATAGTGCGGTCTGTTCCCCATTTGATGAAGATCTGGCACGAAGTAGAAGAGAGAGGGGGTTGGTGAAGAAGGATATGTTGTTAGACATACAGATGCCGGTCAACATCATGCCGGTCAACATCATGCCGGTCAACGGGAAATATGGATCACAACCATCACCTATCTATCATACATCAGAACGGGCAACTACTAACCCTTAAGCACCCCATAAAGATCAAAGAGAGTGACGTGATCGTCAGGGGGAGAATGACACTCGATATGGCTTCATCCGACCGTTGTGATAATTTTCACGAACACTACAAGCTCCTTAACATCAACGAGCGTTATGACCCCAAAGTAAGAGCCTCGGAGAGAAAGAAGAAAACGTGGTAAGCGGCCCGGGGCGGGAAGCCCCAAACTTGAGAGAGAAAAGATATTAATAGC
>WBZZ01004518.1:55000-57500 GCA_019918135.1 Paulinella micropora
TTTTGGCATTCAGGACACTCCCCTAACGCAAATATTTGCGTAAATTCCAAAAAAATCATATCAGCATCAAGATCGAGTCTGGGGCTAACCACCCTGCAAATATGAGCTCCGAACTCCTCGTTGCCACAAACCATGATTTATTCCGACAGGGGTGCGGAAAAGGGGTGGGGGTGGGGGGGGGTACACAATTTTCATTTCCCTCCTCCCCCCAAACCCCACCCCCTTCTCCACACCTTTCAGGGATAATAATAATAATAATAATAATAATAATAATAATAATAATAATAATGATAATGATAATAATAATAATAATAATAATAATCATAATAGTGCTTCTCTGTCAATGGCTGATGCAAATCTGCACATGCGCCTCCATCGTCTCACCCGTGAGGGGAGTACGAAGAATTGACGATAGGCTCTAATGACACCCCGCACGGGCAGTTCCAACACTTCCAGACGGACCGGTATGTTCAATGAAGATACTGGTAATCGAACTGGCGACAGGGCCCAGATGGTAGAACTTGACCACTGGGCTATCACGGTATCCATAATAATAATCATAATAATAATAATAATAATAATAATAAAAATAATAATAATAATAATAATAATGATAATGATAATAATAATAATAATAATAATAATAATAATAATAATATACTTCCTCTAAGGCATACTGATGCAGCTGATGGCACGATCCGTTTCCGGACATGAGCCTCCATGCCCTTGTTCGAGGTGCTCCATCCCCACCTAGTCAGTCTCTCGACTGATTATAGGGGCCACCGATGGAGCTCCTGAGGGCAAGACTACACTAAGCCGAGGTTATTCCGCAGTCCCAACAACCTCTTGCAAAACGTTGCCGCATGTGCAAGTGCGTACACCAAGCATGGTTGCTAGAACTACCTCAAAACCCCACCCATAACAATTTGGTATCCGCTGGGTCCACGGGCTATCAACCGGCATAGCGGAGTTTAAGATCTTCCACAGGCGCCCAACGACCCTCCTCCCCAGCAAATAATAATAATAATAATAATAATAATAATAATAATAATAATAATAATAATAATAATAATAATAATAATAATAATAATAATAATAATAATGGAAAAGAATGCCTTTGCCGCCCTGGAATCAAGGGCAGCTTGCATCATAAAGAGTGCAAAATTGCTAAAGAGAGGATCAGCAATAATAATAATAATAATAATAATAATAATAATAATAATAATAATAATAGTATTAATATATATATATATATATATATATATATATTAATCTGTCATGGCTGAGCCCGAGGGCCATGCGCCTCCATCCCTCGACCCAACAGGGACTACAGTGAGTATGTTGGGGAGGGAGGAGTGACTCTAACCATCCTGCATAGAAAGCCCCAAAAGGAAGTCCCTACTACCCGCACAGTGTCGGTTACCTTGCAGGAAATCAACTACAAATGATTGATCTTCCCCGCGTGAGAGCTCCACGAGACTGGGTAGGTCCCGCATGGAGGTACTCACAGGGGTAGCAGACATTTCATGCGGTCTGCCAGCGCATGAGGACGTTTGGCGGTAAGTGGCTGGGACGCCTCGAAACCCGTCACCCCTAGATCTCGGAATGTAAATACCCCTTTGATCCCACGTGGTGTATGTCTTATAAAAAACAACACAACAACATAGCCTCGGAACCAACACAACAACATAGCCTCGGAGCCAAGCCTCGAAACCAGTGGGAAGAGGCCCAACCACCTCCTCTTCCCGTGGGGTGCCATACTGTGCACCCCTCCATAATAATAATAATAATAATAATAATAATAATAATAATAATAATAGTGCTTCTCTGTCAATGGCTGATGCATTTCTGCACATGCGCCTCCATCGTCTCACCCGTGAGGGGAGTACGAAGAATTGACGATAAGCTCTAATGACACCCCCGCAAGGGCAGTTCCAACACTTCCAGACGGGCCGGTATGTTCAATGAAAATACTGGTCCAGAAATAGACCGGTATGTTCAATGAAAATACTGGTGGCACCGACGGGAATCGAACTGGCGACAGGGCCCAGATGGTAGAACTTGACCACTGGGCTATCACGGTGTCCATAATAATAATAATAATAATAAATAATAATAATAATAATAATAATAATAATAATAATAATAATAATAATAATAATAATAATAATAATAATAATAATAGTGCTTCTCTGTCAATGGCTGATGCAAATCTGCACATGCGCCTCCATCGTCTCACCCGTGAGGGGAGTACGAAGAATTGACGATAGGCTCTAATGACACCCCGCACGGGCAGTTCCAACACTTCCAGACGGACCGGTATGTTCAATGAAAAATACTGGTGGCACCGACGGGAATCGAACTGGCGACAGGGCCCAGATGGTAGAACTTGACCACTGGGCTATCACGGTGTCCATAATAATAATAATAATAATAATAATAATAATAATAATAACTAGGGGCTGCGCCAACACCTGAAAGGATGGTTTACCGGTGCGCG
>WBZZ01004519.1:0-12500 GCA_019918135.1 Paulinella micropora
GATACGCCGTGGGCAATCAATCAGTTTATTTGAGACGCATAAAGAAAAATAGTTTCTTTGTCACTGCCTTCGTCGTCTGGCGCGGATTTCTTTGCCTGGTGGAGGACCACCAACAAAAGTCAGATCGAACTTTGACTGTTCGAGAATGTCCCAGATCTTATTAGGGATTCCGCCCAACGATAATTCAAAAGGGACATCAAGCACTCCTCTTGGCAGTGTCTGAATGGTCCACGCAGTGTAATCCTTGTCTCTGGGAGTAATTGTATCATCCCATGTCTCGAGACTTTTTGCGTCTTTATATACTGGCAGATAATGTCTTGCCTTTGGATCCTCAACCGGGTCCATACTTCTCCAGAACTGGAGTATCGGTTGTACTATCTTTGCGGCTGATGATATTTTGAGTGTCCGTGTGACACGCATCTGTCGTGGGACCGCCACGACCCGCATCAAGTATAAGTCTGAGAGAGTGTCATCAGCGACATGTTGTTCCGCTGGTCTCATCAGATAGAAAACATTTTTCACCCATGCGATGGTTGCTATCGCATCGCCTTCCTTCCATCGCTCATGGACAATCTCAACGTTGCCCGCGTTTGGGTCAGTGTCCGTTCCCTCCTCCTCCTGGTGGACGTCCTTTGATCTCATCGACCTCATCGCCTTCCTCGGTTGGTCGTTGATAAGATCATTCCGCGCTCTCCTTAGCTGCGCCTCTGTGATCTTCTCCTTCTTTCCGCTATGCTCTCGCGGAGACTTAGACTGAGTCCCCACCGCGCTTATGCGGTCAGTCTTCTCCTTGCTGTCCACCTCACTCTCCTCCTTCTCAGCTATCGGTGCCCGATAAGCATCGTCTTGGTCTATGCCAGCCTCCTTGTGGATGGGCGGCACCTCTTTGAAATCATCCTTCATCCATTTTAACGCCTCCTCAACGGATTCATCTTCCAGTAAGAAGGGATCATACTTAATCAGCCTTCTTACATTCACAATTTGCACCCTCCCTCTACCCCTGATCTTGTAATTCAGAGGTCCCGTCTGTTCCATAATCTGATAAGGTCCTTTCCAGTGAGTGAACAGCTTAGAGCTGACTCCCTTCGGGACTTGAGGATGGTACAATAGTACAATATCCCCGACCTGGAACTTGATCTGATCCAAGTGCGCTTGTCGCACCCCTTCAGCATCAGTCTTTCGGCGCTCCGCCTCTCTATGCGCCCTGACTATTTGTTCCGCCTCCATCTTCACTCTAAGTCTCATCCCAAACAACTCATCCGCATCCGCCAAGTGTCTTTTGGGTGAAGGAGCGAAGTCGGGATATCAGGCTCACGCCCATATACTAACTGATATGGCGAGATTGAGCTCTTCGAGCCTCCTAACGCCGTAGAGGGTAGACAGTTCATTGCAAACGCAAATGATGGTGCTGCCTCGACCCATGCTCTTTGATTCTCCTTCTTCGAGCAATACATCTTTAGCGAGGCTTTGAGGGGTCTGTGTACCCGCTCGATTTTCCCATTTGCTCGCGGGTTATAGGCAGTAACATATTGCCATTTCATCCCGTAAAATTTAGATAGTTTGTCGTTGACCTCGCTATTAAAGTCCGAGCCTCGATCAGAACATATCTTTCTTGGTACTCTGATCTGTGAGATGATCCTATCGATCAGCGCCTCGGCCGTCGTCTTGCCGGTAACGTCTTTGACAGGGATGATCCACACATAGTTGGTGGCTCTGTCAATAGCCGTAAGGAGGTATTTGTAGCCATCCTTCGATTCTGGAAAGGTCCCACATGATCAATGTGTATAAACTCAAACATCGCCGCATGAAGAGGAAATTCGCCAATCAGGCCGAAATTTGCCTTCAGTGGTGTTTTGTTTATCTTGCACGGGATGCATGCATCCACCGCCTGATCTATCTCCTCCTTCATCTTCTTCCACCAGAATCGCCTCGCTACGAACATGTGAGTTCGTTGTCGACCCGGATGCGCCAAAAGTGGGCAATTGTGGGCTGCGACAAATATAAATCGTCTCAGACTCTCCGGTACCCAAAGGGTCCATTTGTCCGGCTGTGACGCATAGCGACCGTGAAGGCCCTTGTACCACAGTAGACCATCTCTCCATCCCATCTCCTTTATCTGATCTTTGATCGCTTTCGTGCATCCGTAGCTCATCCGGGTTCTGATATAACTGTATCAGTTCTTTAAACTCCGGATCTTGAGCCTGTTGTTGCCTCCATGCGGTAGGCGAGGCTATATGGATAGTACCATCTTCTAGCCGTACCCCGATTCTTTCCGGGTCATCGTCTAGGTCACTTCTCCGCTCTTGAGGAGGCTCCGCATAAACTTCCTGCGTCTCCTCTTCCTCTCTTATGTTCGCCTTCGCATTCTCATATACCTCATAGGACCACTCAGCGTCCTCCTGGGTATGTAGCTCACAACATATCCCGTGATCCGGGCCTTGTGGACTGTAGCATAGACCTGTGCGGTCATATCGGACTCCACTCGCCATCTCCATCGCCTCAATGTGGCTGACCTCATACACCTTGTCAGTGGACAAGTCTTCCATCTCCACCGTGGACACCAACGCCGATACTTCTGAGTTAAACTCTAGCCTAGAGAGGCTATCAGCGACCACATTTCGCTTTCCCGGTAGATGGACCATTGTGAAATCGAAACAAGACAAGAACGCTTGCCACCGCGCCAGCCGTCCCGTCTGTTCATGATTCATCAACCATAACAGGTTATGATGATCAGTTCTGACAGTAAATTGAGGTCCTCCCCACAAATACTCTCTGAGCCTCTTGAGGGCCCATACTACCGCCAACGCCTCTCTTTGCCTTGTGCAATAGTTTCTCTCCGCCGCACACAACTTCCTACTAATAAACATGATTGGGCGTAATTTCTTCTCCTCATCCTCTTGTTGTAATACAGCCCCAATCGCAAACTTAGATGCGTCTGTATCGACTACGAATTGTTTCGTAAAGTCGGGCATCGTTAACACCAGTCCTCCGTCTTTCGGGTCTTTGTAAATGAGATCTTTGAGCGCATGAAACGCTTGCAAAGCCTCTTCGCCCCACTTCTCAAAGTCTCCAAAATCTATCATTTTCTCGAACTTAGCCCGTGTTGCACCCCAATCGGGTATAAACTGGCTATAGTATTGCGCCATCGCAAGGAATGAGTGCAATTCAGTGCGGTTCTTCGGTATCGGTCGATTCATAATCTCCTCCCTCTTCTCTTTGGATATCGAGACTCGATTATGGGAGATCTCGTACCCTAAGTATGTCACACTCGTCTTGGCAAGTTGACACTTCTTTAGATTGCACTTCAGGCCAAAAGCTCCGATGCGCCTGAATATATCGAACAAATGATCGATATGCTCCTCCATTGTGTTAGAGTATACGATAATGTCATCGATATAGCAAAATGCATATTCTCCCGCCTTCTGTCCCCGCCTTCTCATAAAGCCACCGTCAGACAAATCATCGTACTGACTGCTCAACATCTTCTGCATCGCCTTCTGGAAAAGTCCTGGGGCTTGCTTGAGGCCCATCGGAAGCACTTTCCATTGATATATTTCCATACCCACCACAAACGCCGTCAGCCATCTGGACTTTTCCTCCAGTGGTATCTGCCAGAAGCCATTCTTAAGGTCAATGACCGAATAGAATTTTGCATTCCGCAGTACTCTCCTTCCTTCTTCTAATGTCGGGAGAGGATTTCTCTCTTCCTCCAGCACCTTGTTAACACGAGCATAGTTAAGTGTCAGGCGCCATTCTCCTCCTGGCTTCGGCACTATTCTCGGTTGTGAGACTATTGGAGATGTTGATCTCTCAATAAATTCCTGATTGAGCAGCTGTCTTGCTAGCTCCTCCGCTATTTTCGCCTCATGTATACTCAAATTCGCCCTTCGTGGTGCCGGTGACGGCTCCGCACCCGGTATTTTGTAAATAACCGCAGTGAAATCTTCAGGCTTGACACCACCTGCATGTGGAGGGTCAAAAATTTCCTTGTTCGCCTCTAATTTGGCTTTTAAAAGCTCCTTCTCCTTCTCCGTGCCTACTCCTTCTTCCAATATGTTCCGCGCCGCCTCTTGAAAATCTTCATCAGACATCTGCTTATGCTGCTTGACGGGTTCTCTGTCCTCCTCCAAGCCTAAGTCCTCTTCCGAGACATCATCTAGGCCCGTCTTTTCATACGTGACCGTGTCCGGCTCATCATCTTTGCGGAGCTCCACCAGCATGTCAATGAGTCTCGCGTATTGCAAAGGAGCTTTACGGGTGTAGAAACCATCAAAGCATGTGAATGCTTGCGGTATCAATTTCAACTTGTCGAGGTCTCTGAGCTTCCGCTTGTATGCACTGCTCTGCTCACGAGTTCCCATACGACAAGCCACCACTAGCTGTTGCTTGCGAGAGGGTACCGGTATAGGATGATCAATAAGCCGGTCCCTTATTTCCTGCGCCCATATCGCCTTCTCATTACATGGCAGGATAATAGTATACGGCTTATTATTTTCGAATAAAGTCCGTAAGCATTTCTTCACTTCAGTTAGTGAACGCGGCCACGTCGGCTCGTCACCCCAGAAATCAGTAATAAAACTTTTAATAGTTTCTGGTGGAGTATCCGGGATTCGCCCCGTTCTCCTTGGTACAAACGCCTCCCTTTTTTCTTCTCCTACTTTCGCATGGAAACAGTATCCGTTAGTAATATGGACATCTGTTCCTACTCCTTCCGCGAATCTCGCCAACGACGGGCTTCTTTGTGCGACACATATAATCTCCTCCTTTCGCTTCTCGATTAAGTCATCAATAGACTTTTTGTCCCAATGGCATGTCGGAACTGTGACAGTGCACACTTGGGATTCCCAATTCTCGGTCCAGGACAGTTCATCCGGTCTTACGACATGGGGGTGAACGTACACCTCAAGTGCCTCATGTGCGATGGCCATCTTTTTGTGATCCGTCGCTAGACTCAGCTCATAAGCCTCATAAGAGTCAGTAGCGTTGAAGGGATCAATATCGTTCTCTTCTCCTCTTTTTACTCCATATATCACTCGCCGTGCGGCGCAATCAATCACAGCCCCCATCGTAGCCAATTGGTCATACGATAGTAATATTGACCCGTGGTAACCGGGGACGACATAGAGGTCCATACGGTATACTCGTGCGGATTTCAATTTAAAGGTCAGTGTGATGATTCCGGTGATATCCGTCCGGCTGCTCACTCCTTTGAGAGTGCCCGTTGACTTTTTCATATTTCCGTCCACCAGTCCCGGTATCGATTTAAAAACTTCCGGCCGACAATATTAATATTCGCCATCGTATCATTACCAACTTTTAATATTGTCTTCAATGTTTCACAATAAAGTTCCGTATAACACAGAGCATCGGGCCTGTGTATATTGGCTGCGAGAACAAGAACTTTACGTTCCAAATTTTGGAGTCTTGTCTCTAAGTTTTTCAACTCCTCCTTCTTCTCCTCCTGCTTCACCTCATTAACATTTTTATTATTCTGCGGTACTGGTGCGTTTACTATGTGAGCGACATTGTCTTGTGGTACTTGAGTACACACATTGTCTTTTTGCTCGCCACCCGCCGCCACCGTAGACATTGAGTCTGTTCGTGGTTGTTTGCTTGGCCGAGGCGATACGTCTGCCATTGGCCTCCTCGCCTCCATCGCAAGTCTCGCCTTCCTATTTGCATCAGTTATCATTGGTAACCGTGCTGTATGAACGGGTATGAGACTACCTTGGGGCTGCAGTCTCTGTGTACCCACATCTTTGTTTTCACATAGAGGAAGCGTTGGCCCAGTCTGCACAACAGCATTAGAAAGCACTGTGACTTTAGAGTTAAACTTCACAGTCTTCTCCTTCCTCTCTTCTTCCCCCTCCAGTCATTCCACCACCTCGAAACGATTACCTTGAGTAGTGTCCGGGTAGGATGACGTATCGGTCTCCGAGGCAGTGTTGTAGGCCTGAGCTCGACCGAAATTCGGGTTGGAGCTTGCCCACGAGCCTCCTCCTCTGGGTGGGGGGGCTGGAGCTCGAACAGCTCTCCCTCCATAAGGGGTATATCCCCGACCTCCTCCTCTTCCTCTCTGAGGGGTTCCCTGCCACCTCGAGGCTCCTCTCCATGTTCCTCGTCCTCGTCCTCCTGCTCCTCCTCCTCCTCGTCCTCCTGCTCCTGCTCCTCCTTCTCGTCCTCTTGAGAGGCCTTTAAGTTCTTTTGTCTCTCCCTTTCCTCCTTCTTCTCCTTCATCCTCTTCATGTAGGTAATGATTGCCTCTCGTAACTCCTCATCATCACACATATTGGCATACCAACCTTCGTTCACAGCGGCAATCTGAAGCATATTGAAAAGGCCCGGTTCCTTGCCTTCCGTCCTGCTCAGAAAATTTGCCCTTGCTGTTGGGTTCTGCCTATCATGATTGAAAGAGCAGTCTCTGTTCTCCATCTGTGCCTTACACTGCAAGCCCGCGAACCACCTCCAACATGCGGTCTTCAGGTCTGGCTCTCTCTGTCTCTTCCAACCGGCAACTGTTTGTGTACGTGGCTTGTGCGCCAACAGGTACACCGCCTGCCTGTGCCGTATGTGCCTCCGTGAGCGAGTCCATGTTTGAGCATGCACTCATCACTTCTTGAAACAGTGCTGCCGGAGCAACGCTTTGAACCGTATTTTCGAACACGTGTGTCTCGAGGAAGTTCTTGGACTTCACTGAGCTAAACGTCGAGCATTGTTGTATGAGCTGAGTAAGCTTGCTCGGGTTAACTGTGTGTAACGCCGAAAAGAAATAGAGGATGATCGACTTGCGGCCATAGAATAGCCCATAGGAGGAAACTACCTCCGTAAGGGTCGCCGCCAAGCCAACAGCACTCCTCAAACTCATCGCCACTGTCTCAAAGATTTCAAATCCTATGAGAGTACCAGTGCAGAGATGCTGGTATCCATGAGATTGAAAATATGAAATGAGTGTGGCCACCGCCAGTTCACACTGAGCGTCTAGGCCTGTTGCATTGTTTCTCTTAATCTCCTCCTTCTTTCTCAAAAACTTGTACTGTGTCAGATCGAATCCCTCCGAGACTAGAGATTGGTCAAAAACAGTAACAAGGGCCTCGTATTCCTGCGTTTCGTCGCAAGGAAAAGCCTTCATGCAGGCATTGATCTCTTTGAGCTTGCTCAAAAGCGAAGCATCAGAGTCTTTGTCTGAGCTCGTCTTGGCATATAGCATGAGACTTGCCACTCCTCCTTTCTTCCCCTTGAAGGCATTTATGATGTTCTGTCTGTCCTTCTTCTCCGTGTTTGTGACCACCACCGTAGTTGAGCTCGAGGGTGCAGGGGCTGGTGGTGCAGGAGCTGGTGGGGTCAAATATGTCGGAGGGTGTGTCTTTGCACCACTCACTTTTGCTTTCATTCTTTCCAGTCTCATCGTCTTCTCGAACTCCTCATTCTCTTTCGCCTTCTTCTTCTCAGATATCACCAGCTTTTGAGCATGAGTGATAAAGGCCACCAATTCAGAAGCAGATCTGAGAAAATTATATTTCTCCACATATTGGTCAACACCTGCTTTGTTGGCGACCGGTGGTGCGTTACTAAGTGATTTAAGGACAGAGTGATCCTTGGTAGGAATCCATCTCTTCCATGCCTCCTTGTGCAGTAACGCACCCATCAACAGTCTGATCTTGGTCAGAACTCTGTCGGTCTTCTCTAACTCATCAATCACAGGATGAGTTTCTCCTGCTGCCTTAATGCTTTTTTCCATCTCTGCCTTCCCCTCCTCCAAGGCCTTTATTTCCATTGTGAAAAAATGAAATATGCCACTCGAGTTTTTCGAACCCAGATTGGTCTTCATTTTTGTTACATCGACTGCCTCCTGACCAGTCGCGAGGAATCTGGCCGTTGCTCTTGGGTTTGTGCACTGGAGGTAACCCTCACATCGTGGGCCGTATGTACGTTCCCAAATCAGGGTTTGAGTGTACACCCCAAAGATAGCATCGAGTAATTCAAGGTGGTGTGTGTGTCCCCAAACTTGATATGCTGTATCTTCTTTCTCTTTTCTGGATCAGAGACCAGTTTGCCGAGGAGCTGTGCTGTGTTTGATAATAGGATATAGACATCCTTTTTAGCACGACTTTTCTCTCTTCTTTGATCCTGAGGGATCCACACATAGGTGTCCTTCTCTACCCCCATCTTGTTATCAACTCTTCTTTAGTGAGGTCATAGTGGTCTTGCACCCACTGTTGTTCCTCCACTGTGATCTCCTCTCCATCACTATGAATCAAGTCTATCATTTTTCGTCCTCCTCCTCCCGTGTAGGCAGGTGGTAAGGGATTACCATATGCTCCTCCTCCTCCCGTCTCTTCAAATCCTCCTTCATCTTCGTCTCCTCCATATCTTCCTTCATCATCCCAGCACTCTTCTACTCCTCCTCCTACTCCTTCATCTCCTCCTCCTCCTTCATTCAATCCTCCTCCTCCTCCTTCATTCAATCCTCTTCCTCCTCCTCCTCCTGCTTCTTCTTCTTCTCTTCTTTGATCTGCCTCCGAGAATTCACTCACTTCGGCGGTCTCTGTCGACATGATGTCGTAGTAGTGATCAACAGGAGGACAGTGTCAGCTCCTATGTTTGGTTTTTGTTCGTTTGTGTTCTGTTCCTCCTTCAGTCGATTGACTAGTGAAGAGAGAAACTAATAGAGAGGGTAGGATAAGATTCCCTGTCCTCTATGAAACACTGTTTGTATGTTTGTTTTTGTTTGAGAAAAATAGTCTTTGAAACTTTCTCCGATTTCTTGTTCTCCTTACTCAGATTACTTTCTCCTCCTTCTTTTCTATATTGTATCTAGTATGAGGCACTTGGACCTACACACAGATAGTAATAGAGAAGCTAGAAAAGCTCTCCTTGAGAAGTCGACAGTCGGTCGGATAGGTTCTCAGACCTACCTTTAGAAAACGATCAGAGATTTGCAAAAATACTCTGACGTATGTGTGAGATAATGCAGATAAATGCACAAACTAGAAGGGTAGAGTGTTGTGCTCCTGTCCCTATGCTTGTTTGTGTTTTGTGTGTGTTCCTTCACTCTTCTGTCCACCTCCTTCTTCTTGGTCTCTGTGTGAGAACAGCAAGAACGACAGAGAGTTTGTATCTGATGTCTCCTTGTGAGCACACAGATACTGATTGGGCTAGAGGGTACGAGACACCTGCTTGAGACCAATCAAATTATTTGTTTTGTGAAAGAGTTATGAGGGAGCTGTGTTGGAGTATTTGTTTTCGTCTGACGTCCCCGTGTGAGACAGGTCAGTGAAAATTCACTCTGTTGCCTGTGTGGCAAAGCAGAAAGAAATCACCCTAGTGATGTGGACTCCAAATGTAATGCCCCCAACGATAGCTCGAAAAAAGTCGGTAATACAACCAAACACAGTCCTCAAGAATGAGAATGATGTCTCGTTGTATTAGCTCAGTGAAGCCAAAAAGGAAAACGGCAACAGACCAGGAATAAAATGGCATCAGGTCCAATCCGGACAAATAATACTGAAAAACAAGCTGGTGCACCTGTCACCAGGAAAAGGTACTTTTTACCGGCTATCCGGGGGGAGCCAAATGGTGAACATATGTAGTTAGCATGTTATTCATTCTTTGGCAATCAATAGTAAACACAGTGAAATCGGCGGGGGATGCTTAGTAAGGCGTCAATCAAAACTAAATATATACTTGAAAGCCTATGATTCAACTGAGTTTTTAATAATTTTTTTTTAATTATAATATTATTACTATAGTTTGAATACTAACACTATGGCAGGCCGAGCTATCGGGCCGTAGGCTAAGTTGAACTGGCCCACTCACGTTCCACCATATGATTGCAATACTATATCAACTCAAGTCAAGTTCTCTGATTAATACTAGTCACGTAGTATAATCATGATAATACTGATTAATATGTTACTCATTGACTTCGGGAGTCACCTGACCTACTATGTAATCAAAGCCGCGCCGGACTCTAACACGTTCTGTTTCAGAATATAATCAAAGTTTTTTTTTTAAGTACTATGACCGTGCGTGACATGTTGAGGCCGGGAAAATGTAGTAGTGTAAACTGAGCCGATCATGTGTGGGAACTTATTTAAGTTGTGCCGATGGGGCCGGCAGGCTCTTTCCGAGTCACGTCGGAGTACAAATTCTACTTATAGTTACTTTTTTTTTTACAGAAGGCTTGTGGTTCAGAAGCTTTAGTTTCCCCCTTTTCACGCCCGGCCGGTCCGCAGGGACATAATAGGAAACGACAAGCCATTTCCCGCGATCCCACCACGTCAAGTTTTTTTGACTTGGCTTTTTTTATTTTTGCGCTCTCTAACTTTTGCTCAGTCTGTTCGAAATTCTAAAACATGTCTCAGCTCTTCGTCAGTGCGTTCATGCCGCTGCCTAGTCCAACTTGAAGTCTGGGAACACTTGAAGTGGAGTAGACGACGCTGCTAAGGGCAAGTAACAGATTGCCTGTAGTCTTCCAAGACAGCCAAAGACAAGCACACCGTTTGCTGAATGCTGAAAAAGCCGAAAAGAGACTCAAGACCCAAGAAGTAACTGAGAGAGCAGGAAAAGGGCTCGGAAGAGAAAGATGAAAAGAGTGCCACAAGGAGAGAGGGAGGAGGATGGAGAGACAGAGAGGGAGGAGAGTGTCACTGAGATGTCACCTAGAGAAAGAGAGACCGGGAGTGCCGCAAAGCCATAGAATAATCAACACATTCACATCACAAGACGGTAGACAGACATACACACAGCACAAGAGAGACCACAAAGACTACTTCACACTTGCGACACCAGAGGTTAGGGAAAAGAAAAACGAGATAGGTAAGAAGCAAGAAAAGAAGACAGTTATACAGGAGCTTAGGTTTCAGGCAGAGACACATAGTAGGTTTAGAAAGATAGAGGAGGAGGCGATGACAGAGTTTGCGGGCGCATTTGCGAGTTTGTAGAGAGAGATGAACCCACAGCTGAAGAGATTAGGGAGACAGTAGATAGAGTGCTATTGTATATGATGCAACATAAATATAACGCTGGTGAGAAAGAAGTGTCAGAATTGTTAGCTGTTAGCAAGCATCCACACATAAAAGGCACCATGCTAAAGAATAGGAGAAAGAATGAGTTCGAGCCACAAGCACAAGAGGCATACAAGTTAAGGCTTAGTAGTGACAACAAGTGTGTAACAGCAGATTTAGGCAAGATTTTAGCAAGTGCAGATAAGACTTATAGTAAGTTAGGTGAAGCTAGTAAGATAGCTGAGCTAAGGACAGCGATAGCAGGTGATGGAGCTAAGGTAGGTAATACACACAAAATAGAAACTATAGCTTTGAAATTGATTGCTGTAGATGCAGGAGGTACTTTTCTAGACTTATACCCTTCCCCCACCTCTGCTGCGGGTCTCTTTACTCTTGCGCAATTAAAGGTGCATGAGAAATATGATGCGTTAGAGGACAGACTGATGCCCACCTTAAAGAACATGGCTGCCTTGCGCCTCTCGGGGTGGCATTGCGAGTCACTGGACAAAAAAATCCCTGTTCGATTTCTGCAGATAGGAGACATGCCTTGGAAATTGCAAGTCTCAGGACATAAAGACGCTAACAGTACTTACTTTCGTCTGTATTGTAAATGTACTAAGAATGAGAGAGGGAACCTAAGGAAGAGGTGGCCTATAACGCGGTACAGGAACGACAACGACAAAGACGGGAGAAGAAAGGAGGAGTCGTTGTTTTGGTTCGTCGAAGTGAAAGATGACATCCCGGATTTACTTCACATTATGTTACGTGTTTATGGACGATTTTTTGGCAAGTTACTTAAGGAGATAATGGAGGGGCAGTGTCAAAGTGTTTTGGACCTTTGAGGGGCAGGACGATGCACCAACAAGACCTGAGGACAGAGCGTTACGTAATGACCACATACTGCACGCTGTGGGCGTGTTCGGAGTGACCATCATCATGAATCGAGCGGACGACGGGGCTAAGACATTTGAGTTCAAGGGGCATGAGCAAGGACTAGTATTACGCCGCCTATTTAATCAGGTCTTAGAGCGGGGCAAGGTGGACCTTTCGCCCTTGATGAAGATAGGCAGGTGGGTCAGGATTAAAGCTTTCTGGAACGCCAGGCATTGCCAGTGCCTGATTCTCAACAACCCCGACACTTCCTTTTCAGATCAGCAGGCGTGGGAATGGCAAGAATATACAGTCTTGATTTTCCGCCTCTTAACAGAAACAAGTGCCCAGCCCCTTCACCACAAGGTGGAGTCGGGGGAGTGGTACGTGAGATGCAACAACACCACAATCAATCATCCCGAAGCAGTTGTACGTGACTCTAAAAGCAAACAGCCTGTGCGTGACCCTAATATCGGGGGTGGGCTGCGTAACGTGAAGTGGCAGGATGTTATGCGGGTGCCCACGTATTTGAACAATTTCATTACCCCATATATACATTGGTGTTGCTGCCATACGTCAGAGTTTCTCTGGAGACATAGATCGATTTATTGGGCCTCGTGTCAA
>WBZZ01004519.1:17500-30000 GCA_019918135.1 Paulinella micropora
TTGACATGCGCAAGGAGAATGAGTGAGAGTTAGCACTGAGCACACTCACTCACTCACTCACGTCACTCCCTGCACACACGCAAGACATCCAGGCCGCCTTGTCGGCTTGCATGGACAAAGCATATGCGTGCTGGTCTGCAGGAACTGGATAGGAAGGGAGCTGAAACCGATTTCGAGAACATGTCCCTCCTTCCCCTATCCTGTCTTCTCTTTCCTCTTGTTTTTTTCGCTTTGCTTTCTGTTTTCGTTTTCAGCGCCACGATCCGGTGATGTGCTCCTTTCTACCATGTTTCTGTTTGCCTTCTGCTTTTCTCTCTTTTTTGCGTGTCACGGAGAGGTGTCTTTGGTGCTTTGCACATGTGCCAACAGCTCTCTGCATGTGTTGTCTTGCCGCACAGAACCTCGATGAAAGCCCATATCTTCTTCGAACAAGGTTGGCCCTTCTCTAGCCCAGTCCTAACAATTACTGGCCACATTCAAGCAACAAAATCGCAAAACCTTGAACTCGTCGTTCTCTATCAACATGCGTGCTATAGGAACGCTAAGGCCATCATTTGAAAGCTCAGGACAAGAGCTTTCAAATGGTGTGCTTTGCATTTTGTACCTCACATATTAATTGCAAGTTGGAAGGTTTTTCCACTTGAATATTGTCAGCGACTGGTTTCGACCTTGATGGAACATCCTGTGTTGCTGTCTTGCTGCTTGCTACCTTGCTTTGTTGCTGTGCAGGCCATGTGCATGCGTGCTTGAGGCAACAGGAAAAGGCGGAAGCCGCCTTCAAGGAGGCACTGCGGCTGGCCGAACAGAGCAATCTGGACGACCAAGTGGGCAACACGTACCAGGGTAAGACAGATAGATAGATAGGTAGGTAGATAGATAGATAGATAGATAGATAGATAGATAGATAGATAGATAGATAGATAGATAGGTAGACAGGTAGATAGGTAGGTAGATAGATAGATAGATAGATCGATAGATGAGATATCGACTAATGTCAGAAAAAAGGAGCTTCTGATTTCGTCAACCAAGGAAGTCTGTGGGTAAAGTATTAACCCGATGCCCAGCTAAGCCGTGATGTTTGCACGGAAGGGACTGATACAGGCGATACCAAAGCTCCCTAGTACCAGGCGGGGCCAGGGCTCGTTCCATAAGCGCCCCTTGCAGAACGAGCTCCCACCTCCATTACAGAGGGCCCAGTAAGCAGATGGAGTTTCGAGACTGTGACATCGACAGTCTAGCATAAACCGACAGAGCACTGTGGGTTTTATTCCGGGCTCAACAAGCGAGAAAGGGCACCCTGAGGGAACAGGATTGTGCTTCCCGTCGCTATTTCGGCATGTGACTTTATAGGCGTATGGCTAGGCACACATAAGGCACCCCACCACGGGCCCAGCACACCCACACCATCCCCTAATTCTCTGTCTGTCGACAGATGGCACCCATTTCAAAAAACCAAGCCCAAGGGAGGGTCAGTGACACCTCAAGTGGCCTTGGTTCACTTCGTAGATAGATAGATAGATAGATAGATAGATAGATAGATAGATAGATGGATAGATGGATAGATAGAGCCAGCGCGCAGTGGGCACAGCTTCTGCCATTTGCTCCATTCCTACAGATAGATATTGTAGATAAATAGACTAATGAATAAACGTACAGAAGGATAGATACATACACCACCGACCTGCAGGAATCTGCTTGCATGCGCGTGCAAACATACTTGGATTCATATGCGTATGTTTCTTGCCATCTGGCTTTTCAGCCCCCCCCCCCCCCCCCCCCCCCCCCCCCCCCCCCCCCCGCGCGATTATTGTGTTCTTTGCATTCATCTCCCAACGTTTCTGATATCATACGTCAAGCAGATGTGGATACGTACAAAAGTTAAAGTGCAGGCCAAAGTGGGGGCCAGGCAGTCTGTTTCTCTGCCATCTCTTTGCTCTGCTGTTGCTCTGCAGGAATGGTGGAGCTGTACAGAGACATTTACAAATTCTCCACCGCACACAAGTACATCGAGCAGGTTGGCACAACTCTCCTCCGTCTTGCTGCTCTCACTCTCTCGTTCTCCCTCCTTCCCTTTCCCTCTCTCTCTCTCTCTCTCTCTCTCTCTCTCTCTCTCTCTCTCTCTCCCTGACTGTCGCACATCCTTCGTGGCACAAAGAGCATGCACCAGGCTCTTGTCAAGCTTCTTGTTCGCTGTTCACTTCGCGCCGCTCCTATCTTTGTGTCTTCCGCTCAGTCAGTTCAGTCGTCTTTTGTTGTCCATTTTCGTAAACCGCAAGCCTGATTGCGCTGTTCAACTAGCTCTCTTGCTGCGATCTCAAGCTGCCCTGTCTGTTCCCTGCTGTGCTAGCGAATTGCAGCAAGCAAGAGGTCTTTCAAGAAGGCCGAGGCCTATGTGGAAAAGGGGAAAATCTATGTGGAATCGGGCCAGTTCCAGGAAGCACAGGCCGCGTGGCAGGAGGCCAACAGAGTCGCCCCTATCCCCCCCCCCCCCCCCCCCCCCCCCCCCCCCCCGCGCCCCTCGCCCCTCTCTCTCTCTCTCTCTCTCTCTCTCATACACACACATTTGCGCAGACGGTCTTGTACGTCGCGCACGACTGTTTGTGCTGTGACGTGTGGGCAGACCAGCACTCACGTCACGATAGCGGACTACGTGGACGAGAACAGAGAATTGTGCAAAAAGCAGCAGAAAGTGAAGCTCGAGGCGGAGAACCAGGCGCGCAACTCGGCTAGAGCACTGGAGCAGAAGCCGCCCGACTGGTTCCTTCTTGCATATCTGCAGCCAGACAGAACATAGCGAGTGTATGTTGCTCACGGCCACATTTGCCAGGCCCGTCTTGCAGGGTGCGAGTGGGATCGGGACAGGTTTCCTATCCAATACCCTTGAGAACGCTTGTGAAGCATAAAAAATCATATCAAGTGGGCGCTGGAGGCAGAAGGACGGTTGCTCACGCACAGGCACAGTCAGCCCGTTGCAAGGCGGCACACAGAAGCTGCCAGCAAGTTCATACCTCGTTGTCAAGTCCGCACAGACCCAGTCCCAGCCATGTCACATGGGAACAATGCTCGGTTTTCGCCAAAATTGTGACCGTAGTTACTGAAAACTGTGCGAAAATCATTATAATTATCAGAATTGTTTTCATGTGACATGCGGTGGAGGCATAAGCACGGCGGAGTTGCGGCGATTAGTCCAATGTGTGTGTATGTGTGTGTGTGTGTGTGTGTGTGTGTGTATGTGTTATGGGTAGGCTGGGCGCGGCCACCTCGCTGCGCTCGCAGTGTAAGACGTGGAATAAGTCCATAAACTACTTCGCTCAATGCGGTCTTTGCCGCACCCCCTGATGTATACATGTCAAGTCAGGGACTATGCGGGGGTCGCAGCGTATGTGTGACTGTTGTGTGGTGGGGCGACGTTTGGCGTGTTGTGCAGGCAGAAACAAGGCTGCGAAGGAGCTGCTCAAGTGCCTGAAGGACGCGCCGCCAGACGCGTTCGGGTCCTGACCCCCTCCTGTTGCCACCAACCATGATTGGTTGATTGATGCAACTAGCTGTGGGATGTGTGGCTGTGCTGTTGCAGGGAGAAGCGGGAGGAATTGCTGTGGCAGGCCTACAATCACAAGTGGGAGTCCGACACGCTACTCCGCAGACACCTCACGTACATCCACACCTCAACTTGACACACTTGAACGAACGAAGAAAGTCACTTTATTGCTTGGATTTCCTGCCTATATCTTCGCTACTTACCTACCATTACAATCAATGCTTTTTCAATATTGACTAACATAACCATTTTTTTTCTTTTGTTTGTTGGTTGGTCGTTGGCTGTCCCGGTCGCAGCGCGCAGGCAAAGGCGAAGGAAGCACAGCAAGCGTTCGCGCCGGTCCACATAGCCCGTGCACAGTGCCTGTATCAGTATCATTATCATCATGATTAGCCCCTGAAAGGTGTTCCGGGGGGGGGGGGGTATTGGAAATCGTGCAACCTCACCCCCCCCCCCCCCAACAAACACACACACACCCTTCCCTCGCCCAGCTCTTTCCATCGATGCCCTGACTCGACCCTGCATGCGTTACTTGCTGCCTAGGGCAGCGAGAAGAGCATCTACTTCCAGGCAAAGGCCGCTCTCTCCCTCTGGTCGCACGCACGCACACATACACACACACACACACACACGGAGTCTCGCACACACACACTCACTCTCATACACACACGCGAAGTCTCGCAGGCCATGCAGTGCATCGTGTCTCGCACACACACACACACACACACACACACTCACTCACTCACTCTCATACACACACACACGAAGTCTCGCAGGCCATGCAGAGCATGGTGCGTCGCGGGCCGGCAGAGCACATACTCGCACAGTCACATTGAGCTCAATGTTGCTGTGGTGGGCAGGCTGCTGCAGGACCAGGCGCAGCTGGCGGCCGCGGCGGAGCAGCTGCACGACGCAGGACAAGCTGCACACGACGCACAGCTCTGGTACATCTCTGCGTGTGGAAGTAGATTTAGTTGCATGCAAATATGTGTGGGTGTGAATGACACGGCCGAATACAGAGAAACGTGATCGCAGAACCAGCGCCACCCGGCCACCACCACCGCTTTGCACAAGGCACCTTTCTCGTCGATCTGTTTTTTGGCCAGCATCACTGTGGGCAACTGATCATGACACTAACAATACGTGATTACTCGTTTACATTACACGTGCGATATGATTTCGGTTTCTTTGCGTATACACTAAGAGACACAAACAAAGAAAAAGCGTGCACTATATGCATGTACGTGCGTAAATATACTTTTTGGTCAGCAGTGTCATAGGAGCGTTGCGCTTGCACTGCTGCGACCATGTTCTGCTGCATGGGCTGGGCGCCTGGTTCTGTCATGTCCTGGCTGCCGAGACATGAGTGTCGGGCTAGCTGGAAGATCGAGAGAAAGCGAGAGGGGGGGGGGGGGGGGGGGTATGGATGGAGCGTTGGGGCGTGGGCGTTGTACTAACTGGCTGCTGGGGGTTCGGCTTGGGGCAGGCAGGATGGATATAAGCTTACATATACTTATACATATACATGTACATACATGTGGCAGGGATGTGTCTCGAGAGTGTTGGCAGCACTGGCTTGCGCTGCCCGCGGACAGGCGGCCCGCGCAGCAGCAAAGCAAGGTGCAGGCCATGCTGGAACAGGCAGAACACGCACTATCAGGTAGCTACCTATCCATCTGTCTGTCTGTCTGTCTGTCTGTCCATCTACCTATCTATCTACTATCTACTATCTATCTACTATCTATCTATCTATCTATCTATCTATCTATCTATCTATCTATCGGGCGTAATCCCCATCTCCAGCCCGGCCCAGCCACCAACTGGTGGTGGGGTGGAATGAATGCCTATGTCCTGTGTGTACTTACGTTCCTCTTGCTGGTGTGGTATGTGTTGATGGTGTGGTGTGTGTTTGCAGCGGCGGGGGTGGGTTCGGACGAGAGCCAGGAGAGCGAGGAGAGCCAAGGAGAGGAGGAGCAGCAGAGCGAGGAGAGTCAAGGAGAGGAGGAGGCAGCCGACACAACATCGAGTAGCGAGCTCGCTAGCAAGCTATCTATCTATATATCTCATTTATCTATACATATCATTTATCTATCTATCTATCTATCTATCTATCTATCTATCTATCTATCTATCTATCTATCTATTTGTTTATCTATCTAGGGCAAACTCGTTCGGTCCGCACAACACGCCTCACACAGGTCAAAAACTGTGATCGGTCTATGTATATGTATATGCATATGTGTATGTGTGTGTATGTGTATGTGTATGTGTACGCAGCGGCTGAAGCGCCTGCGCGGCCAGCAGGACGAGCACGATGCAAACGGCGCGGATAGCGAGGACAGCGAAATCTCCATCCCCTACGTCGAACCAACAATAGCTGACTCCTCTTCCTCCACTTCCGCCTCGTCCTCGTCCTCTTTCTCTTCCTCCTCCTCCTCTTCCTCTTCTTCTTCTTCTTCTTCTTCTTCTTCTTCTTCCTCCTCCTCCTCCTCCTCCTCCTGCTCTTCCTCCACTTCCTCTCCCTCTTCTTCTTCTTCTTCTTCTTCTTCTTCCTCCCCCTCCTCCTCTCCCTCCTCCCCCTCTTCTGCTTCCTCTTCCGAACCAACAACAGATCACTCCACTTCCGCCACGTCCTCCTCCTCGTCATCCTCCTTTTCATCCTCCTCGTCCTCTTCTCCTTCTTCTTCTTCTTCTTCTTCTTCTTCTTCTTCTTCTTCTTCTTCGTCTTCTTCGTCTTCTTCGTCTTCTTCGTCTTCGTCTTCCTCGTCTTCTTCTTCTTCTTCTTCTTCTTCTTCTTCTTCTTCTTCTTCTTCTTCTTCTTCTTCTTCTTCTCCTCCTCCTCCTCCTCCTCGTCCTCCTCCTCCTCCTCCTCCTTCCTCTTCCTCTTGGTCTGCTGTTGCTGTTCGCCCTGTCAAGCGCAGGCGGTTGCGCAAGGTGCGGCGCGTGTCCTCGGACGACGAGCAGGAACAAGACCTCACTCTGTCTTCTCCTGCCTCCTCATCTTCTTCCTTGTCCTCTTCGTCTTCCTCGTCCTCCTCCTCTTCTTCTCCGTTTTCTTCTTCTTCTTCTTCTTCTTCTTCTTCTTCTTCTTCTTCTTCTTCTTCTTCCTCCTCCTCCTCCTCCTCCTCCTCTTTTTCTTCTTCTCCTTCTTGTTCCTCTTCCTCCTCCTCCTCTTCTTCCTCGTCTCTTTTCGCTTCTTTGCTGTCCCCACCGGTCCGCGGGCGGGCGGGCCGGCGGGGTCAGTTCGTGTCGCCCATAGAGAAAGGCGCCAGCCAGGGCTCTGACAGCGAGGTGCAGGAGGAAGAGGAGGACGAGCAGCAACAGCAGGAGGAAGAAGAGAAGCCCGGGAGCTCGCCAGTCTACGCCAACCAGCAGGCGGCGGAGGATCCCGAGGAAGAGCAGGAGGAGCAGGAGGAAGAGGAGGAAGAGAAGGAAGAGGATGCTAGCAGGCCGCAGAGGCCAGAGGTAGTGGGAGGACTATATGAGCAAGAAGACAAGAGCGACATCAGCGACGATCCTAAAGATCGCGAGGAGGGTTGGACCGCATCAAAAAGCGTCGCCAAACTGAAACAGCAGTTGAATTCCAAGAAAGTTAGCGACTCAGGTGACCTGTGGAAGGTGTCGCAGATAGCCAATGCGTTGGGGTTTCGCTACTTCCAGAAAGGCAAGTGGAAGTCGGCTCTCAAGTACTACACCATCGACGACCAGCAGGCGGACGTGTTGAGGGCGGACGGGCAATTCGAAGGCAGCGGAGACTACTGCGACTTGATTGCAGTCAAACAGCGCGTGGCCGAGTGCTTGAATAAACTGGAAAGGAACTTCAAGTAGACCATACACATTTGTAGATATACATAAGCTTTTGTGCATCGATTGCTCTTGTTTGAGAGTAGAACTTCGTTGGAAGTGGTTTGTTTTCTGTTGCTGCTCTCCGTCTCTCTCTCTCTCTCTCTCTCTCTCTCTGTCTTTCTCTCTCTGATATTTTTCGTCTTTCTACTCTCTCCCAGCTGTTCACACAAAAAGAAACATGCTCATGCGTAAATTTTGCATGTATTTTTTTTAATACATGGAACATATGAAAGCATGATTAAAAGTTCTAAAAACAAATGCAATAGTTTGTTTTGAAAAAGCGTGGTTTGCATCAAGTAGCTAGGAAAGATGAAGGGTGTATGGGTGGTGTGGGCAGAGAGGCGCGCTCCAAGGTGCGGGAGGGGATTGAGGTCGCCAAAACCTGCCTCAAGGTCCCACAGGGCCCTCTTGATCGACTTGCAGTAGATGCATGTATGTACGTAGAAATGGGAGTTGGAGATGGAGATGGTGGGTGATACTATGGAGATAGACTTTGGTTGTACGTGTTCTGTGCGCTGTATGTTGCTGTGTGTCGACATGTGTCGCCTGCCCTCGCGCTCTGCCTGGCGTTTGACGTGGGTTTGCCCAGGCATCTATGTTGCGGTGTGGGTGTGTATGTTGGGCTGGGTGTGGACGGGTGGGCACGGGCTGCTTGGCTTGTTGGCTAGGGCGACGACAGATGGGACAACCTCCAAGCCTGCAAATACGTAAGGCAGCCATTTAGAGACAGCGACACAGAGAGAGAGCGAGAGAGAGAGAGAAAGAGAGGGGGGGGGGGGGTCAAAATATTGTCCGTGGCAATGTACGTTGCTGTTTTTGTGTCGGGTGTGCGTGTGCACCATGTATATGCGACCGGTTCGCTGCTTCAGCCTGTTTGCGTGTGCATGCGCCCGAGCGTGCTGCTACTTGCTCTGTGGGGTGGGCCGAACAGTGGGGTGTGAGTGCTCACTTGAGGACAAATCTCACACATTTAATTTCTTTTTGGTAAATTTGAATGGCAATTACGGTCGAAGGTGTGGCTAACTAATTCTTTGCTACTTCTTCCCATGTGTGTTTGCTAGGTCGATGCCCAACTCTGTCTGTCATGGTCGTTTGCGCAAACCAACAACACGGTCAAACAAGAGCGTTGCCTCAAACTATTAGTGGTCCATCTCAGCACCAAGACATACGTGCATGTGCACAGCTTACTCTTGAAACGTGTCTTTTTACCAAAAAAAATTCTTGCCTTATTTGGTGTGTGTGTGTGTGTGTGTGTGTTTGTGTTCTGGTTGGGTTGCAGGCGGGGCTGCAGGAGCTCTGGCCCAAACAGTACCAGGACAAGGTGAACCGCTGTGCCTGCTCTCGCTGCTGCACCATCAAAGCCCAAAAACTGCTGGAAAAGGCTATGGAATATGTGAGTCTTCCCTACGCCCCTCAATCTGAGCTTGCACTGTCTCTTGCTTCTTGACTTTTGCAAATTTGTGTTCATGCATGTGTGTGTATAAACTAAAAGTATTACATGCTCAAGCATACATGTATGTATAATTTGTCTTTGTATTTGTATTTGTGTTTGTATATGTTTATGCCTATGTTTATGTTTATGTTCATCTTTACGCTTGTGTTTACGCTTATGTTTATGCATCTTTACGTTCCTGTTTATTTTTCGTTTGTCTAGATGCAAGCGAACGGTCGATGTGTTGCTATCTATCTATATATCTTTCTCTTTATCTGCGGTAGGCGTCGCAACTGCCGCTTGACCACCACAACTCTCTGATGGCGCGAGTCAACCCGCTGAGGGAGCTAGTGGAAGCTATCCTTGCGGTAAGCACACTTGCCGCCACGCCACCACGCCCAACCGCCTCGACCACTACTAGCCACATCTATGTCTACATCTATCGTTTTTTCTATATCAATATCTATATATCTATATCTATATCTCTGCCGCTTGTCGAGTCAGCTGGCTGTGCTTGTGTGCGCTGCCAGGAGCGAGACTGCATGCTGAGAGATATCGGCCCTCCCCGTGTGGTGGCTCTCAAGGTCCCCTTCTGCTCTCTTCACAGGCCCAAGCTACTTTGGGCTGATCTGCTAAGGCGTCTAGTGAATGTTGACCTTGCAGAGATGACCTTGTGCTCGTTCGAGCGGCATGCAGGCGGCAGCGCCATTCCCTTGGCCATGTCTAATCACTTTCTTGTGTGCTGAGCTAGGCGCAATTGCTTTTCCGAAAGGAAGAAGCTGGTGGGTCAAGCACGAATGCCTCGGCAGCTGAGAGCTGCCCCGTGCAGCAACACCTCAGCAAGCTCAGGCAAGCACTGAAGAGCGGAAAGGAGGCGGTCGAGCTGCTGGAAGGACGGGACGCAATAGCGATGCATAACTACGGCAAGGTCCTGCTCTTGTGCAGTCCGAGAAAGGGTCTCGAGCAGCTGAGGCGATCCAGGGACCTTGACGATGACAGCATCTCACAGCAAAGTTTCCTGCGCGGGCTGCTGGCGGCCGGCGAGCTCTCGAGGGCCCAGCAGGAGCTGCGTCAGCTTAACTTGGATTGGCTGGAGGAGCTCCCACAGCATGTCAGAGCGATCCACGCGCGCGAGGCGGAGATTGCGGACTCCAAACAGCAACTGGATTCCTTGGGCTGGTCTGCCGCGGCTATGTCTGTCACCGAACGCGAAGAGCGAGAAATGGAGCTCTTGTTGGAGCTAGCGCTGCATCTCGACAATCAAGCCAAAAGCTTTCTTAAAGCTGGCGAGAGTTTGGCGGCGCGGGCTGTGGATTCTTGGACTCTTTGTCGGCAGTATCTGAAGCGCGCCTTGCAGATCGCTCGGGAGCTATGGAAGGAGGTCTCAGCACCTCCTTCGCGCAAAGCCGAGCTACTGGGAGGGCGAGGGTGCATGCTGTGGTTTCTAGGGGAGGTGAGTCGGCAGTGTTTGCAGCACGACAAGGCTGTGCAGCACCTGGACGAGGCTCTGGCTTGCTTCCAGCAGCTGGAGCCCACGGTCCGTCCCAGGTTGCCTGTCAGTTCAGAACACGCCCGGGCACTGGAGGTGTGGAGGTTCTTTTGCGAGGCTGCCAAGGTGGAGTGCGCGAGGGAGGCGCTGGACGAGACGGCCGCGGCCAACACGCCCCTGCTGTTCCTGCGGCAAGAGACACAAAACATGGATAAATGTGCCAAGAGCTTCGATCAGATCCCCGCATCGGAGCAGACAGACTGTCTCGGGCGCTTGCAGGAGATACTGAAGCCCGCGGGTAGATTGCTGGTTCCTGCAAAGTTCCAGCCCGACAGGATCAAACAGTTTGAAAAGCAGGCCAAGCCGGCCAAGCCTCTGCCCGCCATAATGGCGCTGGAGGCTAAATACATCACGACCCTGCAGCAGCTGGACCAGCGCTGTCGCCAAGACCAGGAAGCAGACAGCTCAGAGCAGCCATCCCAAGAGAGGGAAATCTCGGACGAGGAGGGGAGCGAAGGCTCACGGAGGGTCGCGGCACGGGACAAGATGGGTGCCGGCCGCGCGCGCGGCGCAGGGCCGGCCTCTACAGTATCCGCCCGAGCTGCCAGCAGGCCCAAGAAGCGACAAAGACTGTTCCGCAGCCCAGGCAGCACACGGGAAGACAAGCACGAAGAAGACGAGCAGGAGGAAGGGCGAAGAGCATCGCGTGTCCACAAACCCGCAGCACGGCCGGACCCGAGCCGTATTCCCCCGAGGAGGGCCACTCGCATGGTCGATAAACTCTTCGGACAGAAGAAAACAGCACCGCGCGTTCCAGCCATGTTGCAGGACGCGTCCGATGAGGATGAAGAAGAGGTGAGGAGAAAAGCGCGCAGGGCCCGCCATGCCCAGCAGAGAGTGCCACGTGCCGACAACCGCGAGCTGCGGCGACCTCGCGACCGACCGACCGCCTCCCCGCCACAATCACCTTCCCCTCCCCAGCGTGCTTCTTCGTCTTCTTCGTCTTCTTCTTCGTCTTCTTCTTCTTCTTCTTCTTCTTCTTCTTCTTCTTCTTCTTCTTCTTCTTCCTCCTCCTCCTCCTCCTCCTCCTTTTCCTCCTCCTCCTCCTCCTCTTCTTCTTCTTCTTCTTCTTCTTCTTCTTCTTCTTCTTCTTCTTCTTCTTCTTCTTCCGCTTCTATGCAGAGAGAGGATGCGCTGGCTGCATCCCAGTCACAGGACAGGTCGCAGAGCAGCTCTCAGCAGCTACCAGTTCGCTCGCAACCTTCGCTCAATCGACCTGACCCGCCGTCTGACTGCAAATTGGTTTCTATCAAGCTCGACAATTTGTTGTACCAAGTGCGCGTCAAGGAAAAAGAGGCGAGGACGATCTCGTGGTTGGCCGATGAACTTTCACGGCAGTTCTTCAACCAGCACGGGGTGCGTCCTGTCATCTCTCGGCTGCAGCAGGGCGAAAAAGTGCTTCCGATGGAAGCTCGCATCGACTGTTTGTGGCGGGCAGAGCTGGAGGGCGCGGTCACCCTGCACCAAGCGAACCAGCTGCAGCTCAAAGCCGAGCTCACCAGCTTCGGCTCCATCTCTATGGCGGAATCCTACCGCCGCCTGGCCGAGACGCACGCGACTGATCGGAACGTGGAGCTGGAACTAGTGACCTCACCGCTCTTCCTGCAGGCGCTCCAGGACCTCGCACCCCCACATAGCGGGAGTGCGGGCCGTCGGTCCATGCTGCCTGAAGACACCGGGCTCTACCTACCACCTTCCGCCAGACCGACTGTGGAAAACACCACCCCCTTGTGGCGGTCGCTGCGAGCAGACGGGCTGGGGATCGACCGACCGCCGCTGCACGTGCTGGACTTGCGGGGCAACCACTTGACCGACGACATGGTGAAGGAACTCAGCGAGGTGATGAAGAAACGCCTGGATTTTGCACCCGAGCGCGTCCCGGACAGCATCCGTGATCAGCCCACCCTTGTGAGCAGCGGTGCTTTGTGCAAGCTCGCCACTGTGCGATGCAGCCAACTTCCCCTCAGTCCCAAAGGTCTGGACTGCTTGCTGGAGGGCTTCCTCGCTTTGCCGAGCTTGCGGAGACTGGACTTCAGCTTTACCTCCTTCGCTGACTCCAATGTGGCGGCGCTTCTGGCGCTGGCCAAGAGCAACCCCAGACTGGAGGAGTTGGACCTGGCGCATTGCCGAATTAA
>WBZZ01004519.1:52500-62500 GCA_019918135.1 Paulinella micropora
TCGGCCAGGCAGGTTGTGGGGTTGTCTGTTGGATTGTTGGTTGGCTCGTTTTTCTTGGCTGTTGGTTTGGGTCTGGTTTCCTGGTTAGCCCATTTTCGCCGAATTTCCTGCCGAGTAAATGCCTGGGTGCTTCCAGTTCCGGTTTGGTGATCTTGTTGAGGTGAGCATTGGGAGGAAACAGTACCGAGATGGGTTGAAGATAGGATTCACATTGAGCCGAGATGGGGCCGAGTTGACCTGTGCAAGGCACGGCAACGCAGCAAGGCACTGGCAAGGCATTGGGACCGACTGAAGCCCCTCTCCAACGTGCGCGTCATCATGTATTCCAGTTATGCAACCCCGAAGAAGCGAAGATAGGAGGAGACAAAACCCAGATAGGATGAAGATAGGATTAACATGAAGCCGAAATGGAGGCGAGTTGGACCCATGCATTCACACCCTTCACCGTTGCATTTCTAACTGAGCAGTTTCGGCTAGGATTACTATACTTGTCTGTAAGACCCTATAGGTACCGATAGGTTCGCGACTTCTATACCCACGTGGGGGAGGAGTTTCAACGGCACGCCGTCCGATCTGGCTCCACTCGGGGACACCCGTACCTCATGATGTGTATTGTTAGGAGCAGCTGAAAGTCCATAAGGCATGAGAGTAGAGGCGTTGGCGATGCGATGGAGAGTGTGTGTAGTGCGTGAGGCAGGTTCTGGTGACGCTGGGGGTGCTGGCGGGCGCCCAAGGGCACGAAGCGACGCGGCAGCGTCCAGTGACACCGGCGGAAATGCGTGTAGTGTGTGTTGCAGATACCGCCGATGCTATTTGCATGGGCGGGCGCTTTCCTCGGCGTAAAGAGGCGCGGCGGTGATGGCCAGCGACATTGGCCGTCTACTACTCTCAATGGATTACAAATACGCGAAGCACGGAGCTACCACTGTGGCCCTTATGGGACAAGGTAGAATCGCCGAAGACCTGGACAATCCCCGTGGGAATGCCTCTTCGACGGGCTCTGGCCCGATGTCCCAGGATGGGAGGATAAGGGCTCGCGTATATGACGGAATTCCTGAACCACGTGGAGAGGCTATCTTAGCTGCGCCTCATCCTTCCTCCCCAAACCTGGCACACGGGTCGGCGCTTCAACATAAGGCGAGCGGCGCTATATGGCAGATGGCACCGCCGCCTCGAAGGTACCGGCGGGTAGATCGGTACGACAAGGACGGGCGTAATCTGATTGTCTGGGGGCTCTCAGAACGCGCCAATCTACAGGAAATCGCCTCCAAAATGAGCGGTCTTGGTCTGGTGGTCCCGGTAATGGAGTGGCAAGGCCAGCGAATGTCTCGTCACCTGGAGCTGGTCTACGAGGACGATGACAGCAGGCAGACGGCGTTGCAGCAACTCAAACATCTCGAATTCTTCGGCAGAGGGGTCAATGTGGCCCTTGGGCGCAGGTTCAGGGACAGGGAACGTGTCCGAAGACTTATTCGCATCCATCTGCGTGGGGAAGCGGCAGTCCGGAAGGAGGAAGCTGCGACGGGATATCGCGTCTTGCCTCTGCATGAAGAATGTGTTGATGATGTGCAGGTGGTGTCTTCGGAATTGGCTGCCGATGCACCTGAGTGTGTGTCTGAGTGTGTTGATGTGCAGGTGGTGCCCCTGCACTCGGCGGCCAGTGCAGTGGGACCAACCTGCGCAAGCACCTGCAGAGGGGGGCAGCACGAGGGCGGAAGCCAAGCGTGGCCGTCGGGTCCGGAAACGAGCCAAGAAGCACCGCTCCAAGCAGTTCGATTCCGGCTTCAAGCTACTCGTCGCGAGTCACGGATACGACAACGTAGGCACGGCAGAATGGGCATCATTCTACAAGCACAAGGGCTGGCTAGTCATCGGGGCTCAGGAGCACCGTATGGGCAAGAAGCAACTTTCCAAATGCAGCCTGGATGGATTCCGGATTTTTGGAAAACCTGCGGAGGTTAGCGAGAAAAATCGCTGCAAGGGTGGGGTTCTATTCGCGGTGGCTAACTTCCTTGGTCCGTATTGCAACCTGGTGTCAGCCCCCGTCGACCACCGGCAGCAAGTGTGGCTGCGTATCGCCTCGGGTGTTACCGGCGCTCAGGATATCTATGTGGGCAACGGCTACTTTCCCCAGGAAACGCAGGAAGAAGAGTCGTCAGAGGCGTATGCGGCCTGGCAGGCAGCTATAGCTTTTTTTGGAGCCAAAGGTCCTGTGGTCACGGTGGTGGATGCCAACGCGAAGCTCGGGCCGGCATGCAGTCGAAAAGAGGAGGGCATCGTCGGTCAGCACGGGGAGGTCGATGAAAAGGGAGCACCGGTACGTTCGGAGAATGGCAAGAGACTCGCGGCTGTCCTCGTTGCTACGGGCCTGCGAATCTGAGCGGCTTCTCGTGCCCAGTGGAAGGGTCCTACTGGTGGTCCCGGCGTGAGCAGCGCAGCATGGGCGCAGGCAAGCACCTTCTCGATTACATCTGCGCGTCGCCTGGCTTGGCATCTGGAGCAAAGTTCGGAGTATGCGAAGATGCTCTTGATACGGACCACAAGGCAGTATGGGCCGAACTGACGTGGAGCGGCCAGCGCCGACCAAAGGGGGCTGCGAAACCTTACAGGTCCTTTCGTGTTGATAAGCTTATTGGTGCTGGTGTCTCGGGTAATGATCACGCTGCGAAGCAAGCGCTGGATTATCTACGCGACAACTTCGATGACGTATTCCAGCATTGCCTACAGAAGCTTGGAGTGCATCAGCTGCCTGAGCTTGGCCTATCGGGTGGTGCCGACAGCCAACGGGTGGTAGATGACGTCACCGAGCGAGTGACGCAGTCCTTCCGAAGAGCGGCGCACCGGGTCCTTGGCTCCAGATGTATACGACCCCCTTTCACCAACAATTGGTTCGACGGGAAGCTAAAGGAGCTCATTCAACAGCGCCGGGAGGCCTACGCAGCATTCAGGAGGGATGAATCGAATGCGGAAGCCCGTCTGAATTGGCTACGTCTCCGCAAGCAAATTCGGAAGGCAACTCGGGCCAAGAAGTCCGCCTCCTTCAAGCAAGTGCAGGAAGAAGCGGTCAAATGTCAACGCGAGCAATCCTCAAAGCGCTTTTGGCTACTCGCGAAGCGCCTTGGCGGGGCACGCAGAACGAAGGTCTCCGCGCCGGTGCAAAGGGAGGATGGCTCACTGGCGTGTACGCTGCCGGAAAAGGTCGCTCGGTGGGAGTGAAGCCACGGGAAAATCCGGCAAGTGCGGCTGTTGTGGTGGAGTGCTGTGCAGAAGCAGGCTCGCTGGAGTGGGAGGAAGCCGAAGCTAAGCGGCAGTTCCACTGGAACGATCGCTTCAGAGATGAGGTGGCCCGGGCTATGAAGGAGCACGAAGTAGGCGAAGACACTTGCGAAGAGCTGGACAAACCGTTCACGCAAGAGGAGGTCCTTACAAGGCAACGTGCCCTGAGTAACCACAAAGCTTGTGGAGAGGACAAAGTGAAGAACGAGATGCTCAAGTATGGCGGCGCCTACATCAATGGCTACTTAACGCAGTACTTCAACTGGATTCGAGAAGCCGAGAGGACTCCAAACGCTTGGGGCAAGGGAATCATCGTCAATATCCCCAAGGGTGGGGATCCTACGGATCCTGACAACTGAAGGGATATCTCGATTATTAGTTGCCTTGGTAAGCTGTATCTGTCCTTATTAGCTTCTCGTCTAACGCTCTTCGTGGATGGCCCGGATAAGCTACGTCCAGAGCAGGGAGGCTTCCGCCCGGGACGTCGCACTACGGATCAGGTCTTTACCCTTTGGCAGAGGTTGAAGGGGCGTCAGCAGCAGAAGCGGGAGTCGTATGTCCTGTTCGTCGATCTACGCAAGGCTTTCCCGTCTGTTTGGAGAGATGGTCTATTTGAGAGGCTCTGGAAGCTGGGTGTAAGGGGCAAGTTCTGGCGCACGCTACGCAGGTGCTACGAGCAGACTTCGTCGCAAGTGCTAGTTGATGGAGCACTCACCCGAAGTACTGGAGGGTGTAGGGGTCCAACAGGGGTCCCCTCTCTCTCCCACACTCTTCAACGTCTTTATGGATGAGCTGTGTGATCGGCTGGCGAGTGCCCTCAAGATCACGGATGTGAAGCGGCTGAACGACATCAAGGCACTTCTATACGCGGACGACGTGGCCCTCATCGCTCACAGTCGCACCGAGCTCCAGAAGATGGTCAATGTTGTGGCCAAGTTCGCGGAAGATTACCGGCTGGAAGTCAACTTGAAGCCCGGCAAGACGGAAATCATGCCCATTTACACGTCGAGCAAGGCGAAACGACCAAGTATCAGGGAGCGAGGTGAGCCCGTGGTGTGGTTTCGCGGCCAGAAGCTTTGTGTCACCAGTCAGTACAAGTACCTGGGAGTGGTTATCACCGACGACCTGAGGTGGAAGGAGCAGGCCCTGCGGGCTACGCGTGTCACTGAAGTCGCCACCGCAGGTTGGTACTCTTTGTGGTGTGCAGGTGAGATACAAGCTAGGTATCGTCTCATGTGCTGGAATCAACTTGTGGGGGCCAAGCTGAAGTACGCCTTCGATGTCTGGAGTGCCCCCGTATCGCAGCTCACCAAGCTGGAGGCAGCAATGCTGCGCCCCATGCGGATGATTCTCGGCATCAGCCCTAAGACAAGCAAGTGGATTACACTCTTTCTGGCGCGCTCTTTGAGTGCGGAGCGTTTGCGACTGGCGGCGCGCTGAAGTTCTATGGACGGCTGCATGTTCTACCGGAGGAGCGATTCCCTGTCATCGCATCTCAAGTCAAATCCGTCTGGACTGCGGAGGCCGAAGGCGCTATCAGTAACTCAATGGATCTCCAACAAGGGCTTCAGGAGCTTCTAAATAGCTCAGAGAAGGACCTCGAGGGTTGGAGTTCGACTGTGGACAAGTGGGCCCTTCAGCAGGACGTCAAGATGGTGCAGCAACTGATGCAGGACAAGCGAGAGGCAGGCAGCGATCTTACTGATGGCCAGCGAGTCATCCTAAGACAAGTCTTTGTAACTAAGGAGTTCCCAAGATGGGTAGCCCTTGATGATGCGCATTATAATCTGCTTCGGAGAAGGTTGCTCAGCTGCAACAACCGACTTCGGTTGTACCGCAGCAAGTTGGTCAGTGGCATGTCCCCTCACTGCTGCTGTTGTCTTGATGATGTCAATGAGTCCCTTGCACACTTCTTATGGGATTGCCCCATGCATGAGGTGAGACGTAAGCAGCTGTTGCTGAGGATGCAGAGGCTCGGTGGCATGGGTGTGGGGGGTGCTGATGGGGATGGAGGGAGTGAGGAGGGTGGTGAGGTCGTAGGCGGTGAGGTTGTGGTTGAGGATATGTTGCTTGGGCGGGAGCGGGAGGGCTCTATGCGGAGGGGTTGGGATGATATGTCGCCTGAGAATCAATCACGTTTGTTTTGTAACTTTTTTCAGGGGAAGTCGCGCTTCCGCAGTAACTTTAGGCTTGCTGCGTTGTTAGGGGTTACAGCGTTGCGTCCCCCTCCAAAGCTGGATGTGTTGTTTGGATCATATGTGTCTGAGTGTTGGTCTGCTAGGGAGGGTAAAAGGGAGGAGCTTGGGGTGGAGGATGGGGGGGAGGAGGTGATTGACCTCACTGAGGTTCCATCAGCTTCTGTCCCACCCTCTCCCCCAAGTGACGTTGATGTTGCGCGGCGCGGCCGTCCGCGCAGTGTGGACGTCTTGGCTAGAGAGAGGGGTTCGGGAGCGCAGCGTAGTGTCTCCGAGTTCTTCTCTGTGTTGTTTGGATCATATGTGTCTGAGTGTTGGTCTGCTAGGGAGGGTAAAAGGGAGGAGCTTGGGGTGGAGGATGGGGGGGAGGAGGTGATTGACCTCACTGAGGTTCCATCAGCTTCTGTCCCTCTCCCCCAAGTGACGTTGATGTTGCGCGGCGCGGCCGTCCGCGCAGTGTGGACGTCTTGGCTAGAGAGAGGGGTTCGGGAGCGCAGCGTAGTGTCTCCGAGTTCTTCTCTTCAGCTAACACCCTCGCATCTAGCTCTTCATGCACTTCACAGCCCCCATCTGCCCCTGCTGTTGCTGTTGCTGCTATGTCTGTTTGGTGTCCTGACAATGCGTTGGGATCGACTGACCCCGGTGACCCAATGGAGGCACATGTCCAGGATCTGGATCTGATGCTATAGTCTGAGGAAGCCTATTATTATTATTATTATTATTATTATTATTATTATTACTATTATTATTATTATTATTATTATTATTATTATTATTATTATTATTATTATTGGACACCGTGATAGCCCAGTGGTCAAGTTCTACCATCTGAGCCCTGTCGCCAGTTCGATTCCCGTCGGTGCCACCAGTATTTTCATTGAACATACCGATCCGTCTGGACCAGTATTTTCATTGAACATACCGGCCCGTCTGGAAGTGTTGGAACTGCCCTTGCGGGGGTGTCATTAGAGCTTATCGTCAATTCTTCGTACTCCCCTCACGGGTGAGACGATGGAGGCGCATGTGCAGAAATGCATCAGCCATTGACAGAGAAGCACTATTATTATTATTATTATTATTATTATTGTTAATATTATTATTATTATTACTACTACTATTATTATTATTATTATTCTATTATTATTGTTAATATTATTATTATTATTACTACTATTATTATTATTATTATTATTATATTATTAGGGAGTACATAGGCCATCGGTCCTTTCCATGGGCTGATTGGTATAAAGCTCCTAGAGTAATGTTCTATGCCGTCACTTCCTTTATTCCACCGATTGGTGTGGAGACTTTCCTTATGGAATGGAGGACTGGATGCACATGGCCTTTTGGCTCAGCAATTGGCAGGAGATACACTATTATTATATTATTATTATTACTATTATTATTATTATTATTATTATTATTATTATTATTATTATTATTATTATTTACTACTACTACTACTACTACTACTACTACTACTACTACTACTACTACTACGACGACGACGACTACTACTACTACTACTGCTACTACTACTATTATTATTATTATTATTATTATTATTATTATTATTATTATTTGGTTAAGTTCTACCATCTGGGCCCTGTCGCCAGTTCGATTCCCGTCGGTGCCACCAGTATTTTCATTGAACATACCGGTCCGGTCCAGTATGTTCATTGAACATACCGGTCCGTCTGGAAGTGTTGGAACTGCCCTTGCGGGGGTGTCATTACAGCCTATCGTCAATTCTTCGTACTCCCCTCACGGGTGAGACGATGGAGGCGCATGTGCAGAAATGCATCAGCCATTGACAGAGAAGCACTATTATTATTATTATTATTATTATTATTATTATTATTATTATTATTATTATTATTATTATTTAGGGAGTACATAGGCCATCGGTCCCTTTCCATGGGCTGATTGGTATAAAGCTCCTAGAGTAATGTTCTATGCCGTCACTTCCTTTATTCCACCGATTGGTGTGGAGACTTTCCTTATGGAATGGAGGACTGGATGCACATGGCCTTTTGGCTCAGCAATTGGCAGGAGATACATTATTATTATTATTATTATTATTATTATCATCATCATCATTATTATTATTATTATTATTATTATTATTATTATCATTATTTATTGGACACCGTGATAGCCCAGTGGTCAAGTTCTACCATCTGGGCCCTGTCGCCAGTTCGATTCCCGTCGGTGCCACCAGTATTTTCATTGAACATACCGGTCTATTTCTGGACCAGTATTTTCATTGAACATACCGGCCCGTCTGGAAGTGTTGGAACTGCCCTTGCGGGGGTGTCATTAGAGCTTATCGTCAATTCTTCGTACTCCCCTCACGGGTGAGACGATGGAGGCGCATGTGCAGAAATGCATCAGCCATTGACAGAGAAGCACTATTATTATTATTATTATTATTATTATTATTATTATTATTATTTTGACACCGTGATAGCCCAGTGGTCAAGTTCTACCATCTGGGCCCTGTCGCCAGTTCGATTCCCGTCGGTGCCACCAGTATTTTCATTGAACATACCGATCCGTCTGGACCAGTATTTTCATTGAACATACCGGCCCGTCTGGAAATGTTGGAACTGCCCTTGCGGGGGTGTCATTAGAGCTTATCGTCAATTCTTCGTACTCCCCTCACGGGTGAGACGATGGAGGCGCATGTGCAGAAATGCATCAGCCATTGACAGAGAAGCACTATTATTATTATTATTATTATTATTATTATTATTATTATTATTGTGGCACCGCGATAGCCCAGTGGTTAAGGTCTACCATCTGGGACCTGTCGCCAGTTCGATTCCCGTCGGTGCTAGTATTTTCAAAGGATATTTTCTTTGAAAGTATTGGTCTGTCTAGAAGGCTTGGAGCTGCCTTGCCGCCAGTTCGATTCCCGTCGGTGCCAGTATTTTCAAAGGATATTTTCTTTGAAAGTATTGGTCTGTCTGGAAGGCTTGGAGCTGCCTTGCGGGGGTGTCATTAGAGCCTATCGTCAAATCTTCGTACTCCCCTCGCGGGTGAGACGATGGAGGCACATGTGCAGAAATGCATTCGCCATTGACAGAGAAGCACTATTATTATTATTATTATTATTATTATTATTAGGGAGTACATAGGCCATCGGTCCTTTCCATGGGCTGATTGGTATAAAGCTCCTAGAGTAATGCTCTATGCCGTCACTTCCTTTATTCCACCGATTGGTGTGGAGACTTTCCTTATGGAATGGAGGACCGGATGCACATGGCCTTTTGGCTCAGCAATTGGCAGGAGATACACTATTATTATTATTATTATTATTATTATTATTATTATTATTATTATTATTATTATTATTATTATGGACACCGTGATAGCCCAGTGGTCAAGTTCTACCATCTGGGCCCTGTCGCCAGTTCGATTCCCGTCGGTGCCACCAGTATTTTCATTGAACATACCGGTCCGTCTGGAAGTGTTGGAACTGCCCTTGCGGGGGTGTCATTAGAGCCTATCGTCAATTCTTCGTACTCCCCTCACGGGTGAGACGATGGAGGCGCATGTGCAGATTTGCATCAGCCATTGACAGAGAAGCACTATTATTATTATTATTATTATTTACTATATCTGAGGCGTACTGATGCAGCTAATGGCATATCCTCAACGGACATAAGCCTCCAATACCCTTGTTCGAGGTCCTCCACCCCCCGTGTCAGTCTCTCGCCTGATGATCGGGGCCACCGATGGAGCTCCTGAGGGCAAGACTGCACTAAGCCGAGGTTATTCCGCAGTCCCAGCAACCTCTTGCAAGACGTCACCGAATGTGCAAGTGCATACACCAAGCGCGGTTGCTAGAGCTGCCTCGAAACCCCACCCATAACAATCTGGTGTCTGCTGGGTCCTGGGCTATCAACCAGCATATGCGGAGTTTAAGATCTTTTACGCGCGCAACGACCCTCCTCCCCAGCATCTACCACCAAAGGGTTATGAGTTGGCGTCACAGTTTAACGCCTTGAGGCCATTGGGCTGGAACTCTGTTTAGCAAGTGTGACTAGGTTTTTTCATCGGGATTTCCCTCAAATATGTCACAGTCAACACTCCAAGGCAGATTTACTATATCTGAGGCGTACTGATGCAGCTAATGGCATATCCTCAACGGACATAAGCCTCCAATACCCTTGTTCGAGGTCCTCCACCCCCCGTGTCAGTCTCTCGCCTGATGATCGGGGCCACCGATGGAGCTCCTGAGGGCAAGACTGCACTAAGCCGAGGTTATTCCGCAGTCCCAGCAACCTCTTGCAAGACGTCACCGAATGTGCAAGTGCATACACCAAGCGCGGTTGCTAGAGCTGCCTCGAAACCCCACCCATAACAATCTGGTGTCTGCTGGGTCCTGGGCTATCAACCAGCATATGCGGAGTTTAAGATCTTTTACGCGCGCAACGACCCTCCTCCCCAGCATCACCCACCAAAGGGTTATGAGTTGGCGTCACAGTTTAACGCCTTGAGGCCATTGGGCTGTATTATTATTA
>WBZZ01004519.1:77500-85000 GCA_019918135.1 Paulinella micropora
GCTGCTCGGCGATCGAGTCGGAGGTCAAGAGAACGCCCTTGAGAATGTTCATGGGCTGCCCGGTCGGCTCGGCCAGCCCAAGGCACCTCTTCTCCTCGCATAGTTTGGCTCCATATACCCACCCCTCCTCCAAGTGTGCCCTAGGAAGAAGCAGGATGACGAAGGGAGGAAGGAGGAGGAGGAGGAGGAGGAGGAGGAGGAGGAGGAGGAGGAAGATGATGATGATGATGATGATGATGAGCATCATCATCATCATCATCATCATCATCATCATGATCATGATGATGATCATGATCATGATGATGGTGATGATCATGATGGAGGTGCGAGGACGAAGGAAGCTTTGCCTACCTGTTCGTCAGCGCTTCAGACTGCGCACTAGTGTACAAAAACAAAGCAGAAGTCTCTGCTGAGACATGTGAGGGCAACACTTGCAATGCACCAGGCGGCATAGGTTTCGCAAGGACCTCATTCACCCCTACAGCATGGTTGCATGAACAAGAGGAAACCATATCAGCAACTACCTCTCAGGGGTACGACAGGCACACTCTTGTTGTCCGGTGTGCTCCGCGACATGAACACACGCGAAGTCTGTGACGCCAGCCATGCAGTCAGGCCCAGAAAGGACAGGCCTAAGAAAGCTGAGAGGCCAAGAAAGCTGAGGAAGATGGGTGTTAAGTTTGAAAAAAAAAATACCAGGAAGCTTTCTGATGGCGACTCTTGAGGACGGAGCTGGCCCCTCCAGTAGCGAATAGTCCAAGCTTGTCATAGCTTTCTGACATCACAAAAGCACAAATAGACCCATAAAGAAACACACAAAGACATTTCCACAGGCAGGATGGATGGAGGAAGTGCAAATCTTTCATTATTTGCATATCGTACAATCCATCCGTATTGCTGGCTTCAAGGCTACACTGCAACAAGAAAACAAGCCCAAAAATTAGCAATCGCAGTAGTAGTAGTAGTAGTAGTAGTAGTAGTAGTAGTAGTAGTAGTGGTGGTGGTGGTGGTGGTGGTGGTAGTAGTAGTAGTAGTAGTAGTAGTAGTAGTAGTAGTAGTAGTAGTATTGGTAGGAGTAGTAGTAGTAGTAGTAGTGGTAGTGGGTAGTGGGTAGTGGGTAGTGGGTAGTGGGTAGTGGAGTGGGTAGTGGGTAGTGGGTAGTGGGTAGTGGGTAGTGGTTAGTGGTTAGTGGTTAGTGGTTAGTGGTCAGTGGTCAGTGGTCAGTGGTCAGTGGTCAGTGGTCAGTGGTCAGTGGTCAGTGGTCAGTAGTCAGTAGTCAGTAGTCAGTAGTTAGTAGGAAGTAGTTAGTAGGAAGTAGGAAGTAGGAAGTAAGGAAGTAAGGAAGTAGGAAGTAAGGAAGTAAGGAAGTAAGGAAGTAAGGAAGTAAGGAAGTAAGGAAGTAAGGAAGTAAGGAAGTAAGGAAGTAAGGAAGTAAGGAAGTAAGGAAGTAAGGAAGTAAGGAAGTAAGGAAGTAAGGAAGTAAGGAAGTAAGGAAGTAAGGAAGTAAGGAAGTAAGGAAGTAAGGAAGTAAGGAAGTAAGGAAGTAAGGAAGTAAGGAAGTAAGGAAGTAAGGAAGTAAGGAAGTAAGGAAGTAAGTAAGTAAGTAAGTAAGTAAGTAAGTAAGTAAGTAAGTAAGTAAGTAAGTTAGTAAGTTAGTAAGTAAGTTAGTAAGTTAGTAAGTAAAGTAAGTAAGTAAGTAAGTAAGTAAGTAAGTAAGTAAGTAAGTAAGTAAGTAAGTAAGTAAGTAAGTAAGTAAGTAGGTAAGTAGGTAAGTAGGTAAGTAGGTAAGTAGGAAAGTAAGTAAAGTAAGTGAAGTAAGTAAAGTAAGTAAAGTAAGTAAGTAAAGTAAGTAAAGTAAGTAAAGTAAGTAAAGTAAGTAAAGTAAGTAAAGTAAGTAAGTAAAGTAAGTAAAGTAAGTAAAGTAAGTAAAAGTAAGTAAAGTAAGTAAAGTAAGTAAAGTAAGTAAAGTAAGTAAAGTAAGTAAAGTAAGTAAAGTAAGTAAAGTAAGTAAAGTAAGTAAAGTAAGTAAAGTAAGTAAAGTAAGTAAAGTAAGTAAAGTAAGTAAAAGTAAGTAAAGTAAGTAAAGTAAGTAAAGTAAGTAAAGTAAGTAAAGTAAGTAAAGTAAGTAAAGTAAGTAAAGTAAGTAAAGTAAGTAAAGTAAGTAAAGTAAGTAAAGTAAGTAAAGTAAAGTAAGTAAAGTAAGTAAAGTAAGTAAAGTAAGTAAAGTAAGTAAAGTAAGTAAAGTAAGTAAAGTAAGTAAAGTAAGTAAAGTAAGTAAAGTAAGTAAAGTAAGTAAAGTAAGTAAAGTAAGTAAAGTAAGTAAAGTAAGTAAAGTAAGTAAAGTAAGTAAAAGTAAGTAAAGTAAGTAAAGTAAGTAAAGTAAGTAAAGTAAGTAAAGTAAGTAAAGTAAGTAAAGTAAGTAAAGTAAGTAAAGTAAGTAAAGTAAGTAAAGTAAGTAAAGTAAGTAAAGTAAAGTAAGTAAAGTAAGTAAAGTAAGTAAAGTAAGTAAAGTAAGTAAAGTAAGTAAAGTAAGTAAAGTAAGTAAAGTAAGTAAAGTAAGTAAAGTAAGTAAAGTAAGTAAAGTAAGTAAAGTAAATAAAGTAAGTAAAGTAAGTAAAGTAAGTAAAGTAAGTAAAGTAAGTAAAGTAAGTAAAGTAAGTAAAGTAAGTAAAGTAAGTAAAGTAAGTAAAGTAAGTAAAGTAAGTAAAGTAAGTAAAAAAAAGTAAAGTAAGTAAAGTAAGTAAAGTAAGTAAAGTAAGTAAAAGTAAGTAAAGTAAGTAAAGTAAGTAAAGTAAGTAAAGTAAGTAAAGTAAGTAAAGTAAGTAAAGTAAGTAAAGTAAGTAAAGTAAGTAAAGTAAGTAAAGTAAGTAAAGTAAGTAAAGTAAGTAAAGTAAGTAAAGTAAGTAAAGTAAGTAAAGTAAGTAAAGTAAGTAAAGTAAGTAAAGTAAGTAAAGTAAGTAAAGTAAGTAAAGTAAGTAAAGTAAGTAAAGTAAGTAAAGTAAGTAAAGTAAGTAAAGTAAGTAAAGTAAGTAAAGTAAGTAAAGTAAGTAAAGTAAGTAAAGTAAGTAAAGTAAGTAAAGTAAGTAAAGTAAGTAAAGTAAGTAAAGTAAGTAAAGTAAGTAAAGTAAGTAAAGTAAGTAAGTAAGTAAGTAAGTTAAGTTAAGTTAAGTTAAGTTAAGTTAAGTAAGTAAGTAAGTAAGTAAGTAAGTAAGTAAGTAAGTAAGTAAGTAAAGTAAAGTAAAGTAAAGTAAAGTAAAGTAAAGTAAAGTAAAGTAAAGTAAAGTAAAGTAAAGTAAAGTAAAGTAAAGTAAAGTAAAGTAAAGTAAAGTAAGTAAGTAAGTAAGTAAGTAGCAAGTAGCAAGTAGCAAGTAGCAAGTAGCAAGTAGCAAGTAGCAAGTAGCAAGTAGCAAGTAGCAAGTAGCAAGTAGCAAGTAGTAAGTAGTAAGTAGTAAGTAGTAAGTAGTAAGTAGTAAGTAGTAAGTAGTAAGTAGCAAGTAGCAAGTAGTAAGTAGTAAGTAGTAAGTAGTAAGTAGTAAGTAGTAAGTAGTAAGTAGTAAGTAGTAAGTAGTAAGTAGTAAGTAGTAAGTAGTAAGTTGTAGGTTGTAGGTTGTAGGTTGTAGGTTGTAGGTAGTAGGTAGTAGGTAGTAGGTAGTAGGTAGTAGGTAGTAGGTAGTAGGTAGTAGGTAGTAGGTAGGTAGGTAGTAGGTAGTAGGTAGTAGGTAGTAGGTAGTAGGTAGTAGGTAGTAGGTGGTAGGTAGTAGGTAGTAGGTAGTAGGTAGTAGGTAGTAGGAAGTAGGTAGTAGGTAGTAGGTAGGTAGTAGGTAGTAGGTAGTAGGTAGTAGGTAGTAGGTAGTAGGTAGTAGGTAGTAGGTAGTAGGTAGTAGGTAGTAGGTAGTAGTAGTAGTAGTAGTAGTAGTAGTAGTAGTAGTAGTGGTAGTAGTAGTAGTAGTAGTAGTAGTAGTAGTAGTAGTAGTAGTAGTAGTGTTATTATTATTATTATTATTATTATTATTATTATTTTATTTTAATATTTTTAATCTAAGTCATTTTATTTTAATACGTTAATATTTTAATAATTTCTCATTACCTTTAATAACTTGAGACACTCGTAGGTCACCATCTAGTTAAATCAATAGCTCTTGAGCTAACGATTTGTATGGATCGACCAGAGGTTAAATTGTTAACTTCATTAAACCGAAGGCCTAGGCCTAGTAGTAGTAGTAGTAGTAGTAGTAGTAGTAGTAGTAGTAGTAGTAGTAGTAGTAGTAGTAGTAGTAGTAGTAGTAGTAGTAGTAGTAGTAGTAGTAGTAGTAGTAGTAGTAGTAGTAGTAGTAGTAGTAGTAGTAGTAGTAGTAGTAGTAGTAGTAGTAGTAGTAGTAGTAGTAGTAGTAGTAGTATAGTATAGTATTATCATAGCGTGGCACTGGAAGCAGTAGTTGAGTTTGTAGCTTGAACACTATATGCATACGTAGTTCTTACTATGCACCTTTTTAGTCTTAGTATTAATAGGAAAGCAGTTCGATTATTATTCCTTTGTTCAGAAGCTATAATCGTAAAGACAAACCAGAAGCCAGACCTCTGCAAACCTACACAACTATAAAGAGAAGAAAAACAAACAACAAAAAATTAAATACATACAACGTTTTCTTGCGAGGTGCTCTGGCCTACGGTGCCACTCGACCTTCCTGCTCCTGACTCAGAATTCTCTTGCAATATTAAGAACGCTTCTAAGTAAAGATTGAGAAAGATTGTTCATGATTGTGAACAGAAAGATTGGAGAGAAATTACGCGTGTCTCCTTTGTCTATTTATAAGCGTGTGAAGACGAACTTAGATATGGAGTTTTATTTAAAAGGTCGTAATTATGAGGGGGGAAGGAGATTAATATCTTTGGCAAGAGCGGGTTGTTTGAGGTTTGGGCTCTCCAGTCGTGGTTTTGGTTCCCCTGTTGATGTGATTTGCGATGTATGTCATAATAAGACTCATCATGAAACTCATGTTTTTCAAGACTGCATTCGTTGCCTTTCTACCTTATTTACTTTACAGATTCAATGCTTTGGTTCTTGTCTTTCATGGATGGTTTGATTTCTTCTGATCAATGGATACATCTTTACACTCAACATGTTTGAATTCGTTATATTCTGTTTATTCTATGAGGCTTTTTCTTAGGAGATTTTATAGACATGTTCAAAGACTAACCAGGCCTTGCTTCTGGTGTGCCTGTAGGATCATAGTCCTCGACAAGGGGGCTGCCATCCTATCTTACTACTACTACTACTACTACTACTACTACTACTACTACTACTACTACTACTACTACTAAGAACTCTACTACTACTGCTACTACTACTACTACTACTACTACTACTACTACTACTACTACTACTACTACTACTAGGCCTAGGCCTTCGATTTAATGAAGTTAAATTTAACTTCTGGTCATCCATACAAATCGTTAGCTCAAGAGCTATTGATTTAACTAGATGGTGACCTACTTCTCAAATTATTAATAATAATGCAGATTAAATTATTAAAAATATTAAAATAAAATAAAAATATATTGAAAGTATTAAAATAAAATAAAAATAAAATAAAGAAGAGATAAAAGTAAAAATGAAATTACATAAAAAGGTAATATATATATAATATATATACATATATATATATGTATGAAATTTAAAAAAAACAAGGTGAAGGTAAATATGTATAGATATAAATATATAAATATATAAATATATAAATATATATATATATAATATATATATATGTATATATATACGTTGAGGGTATTATAGTCCTAGTCAGTTGTATATATAACGGTGGCGCTCACAAAAGCTGGAAGACACGAGGTGACTCCCCAAGGGGTTTGGATAACCACACTCTGGCTTAGGATGTGATCAACGCTGAACTTGTCCCACACTCAGGTATCATCTGATGATAAGGTGTCCAACGCCCTCTTTAGGCCCGTAGGCAGTGTCATGATTGCTGCAGGTAAGAGATACGTTGAGTTCAGTTTTGAATTCAGCTTTGTAAGAGATGTCTCTCAGATGTTCTGGTAGCTTATCCAATTGTGCTTGTGCGGCTCTACTGTATTGACCAGTCTTAGAGTCGTTGTACATGTGTTTCCTTGATGATCGCCTAGTGTTGTAGTTATGAACAGCTGTAATTGGTCGGATATTGTTGTAGTGGAGGGGTAGGAAAGCCTTGAAGGCTGGGTAAATAAGGGAGTGTGCATACGCTATATTTATACATGTTAAGTATGTTGAGTAGGCGTAGTTTGGCAAAAAGTGGTTTGGTAGGTGTTCTCCATGATTTGAGGCAGATCAGACGGACTATGCGTTTTTGGATGATAATAAGTGGATGTATAATGGTGTTGTATTCATCAGATCCTCATATAGAGATACCATACATAAGTAGGGGGTATACATGTGCATAGTAGAGTTGGAGGAGGATATGGATGGGAAGTAGGCTGTTCACATAGCGAAACATTTGGACAAACGGTTGAAGGCGGATCACAATAGATTGTATATGTTCACAGAAGGACAGGTTGCTTTGGATGATTGTACCTAATACTTTTACCTTTCGTTCTTGTTGGAGCCTCTTGCCGTCGATAGTCAAGTCGAGTTTCACCTTCTGTTCATGCTTGTGGATGGTGTAGGTGGTTTTGGTGGGGTTGGGTACTAGGTTATGTATGTGGAAGTAGCGGACAAGCTTAGTTGTATCAGTTTGTTCTTGTTCTTGGAGTTGCTCTTTATTCTTAGCAGCAATGATGAGTGTGGTGTCATCTGCATATGCAAAGACTTTCCCGTGTGTTAGTGAGAGTATAATATCGTTGATCTATAGAATGAAGAGCGTTGTTGAGAGTGTGCTACCTTGCGGGATCCCATGTGTGATGGGTAGGAACGAGCATATTGGGTAAATACGGTTTGGTATCGTTTTGTGAGGCATGATTTGAAAAAGGTAGTGGTGTTATCGCTAAAATTTATATTATTTCTTAGTTTATGGATGAGTGTTTCATGATCGATGGTGTCGTAAGCTTTCGATAGGTCGATAAATAAAGCAAGCACATACCGTCCTGGGCCTTTGAGGTTTTGGATGTGATTTAAGATGTTTTGCGTGGTGTTTGTTGTGTTGGAATGTGGTCGGAAAGCATATTGAGTTCGGGAGAGGATGTCGTACCTGGTAAGGTGGGTCATCAGTTGCTTGTTGAGTATAGTGTCAAAGACCTTGGCGATAATCGGCAGTAGCGAGATAGGTCTGTAGTTCTCAGGCAGCGTTCTATCTTTAGCTTTATATATTCCAATAACTTTAGTTATTTTTAGTGCATCCGGGTATTGGTTATGTTCTATAGCTTTATTAAAGAGCTTGGTTAATATCGGTGCAATGTATTCTGTAAGGTCTTGCATTATGGCTGGCTTTATTTTGTTTATATCTTCTGCTTTGTTTCTGTTTATTGCTTTCAGTGTCTCGACTACATCATCCTGCGAAATGCGTTTGAGTG